>JARJEB010002857.1:0-16333 GCA_030264535.1 Liometoxenus newtonarum
AAAAGCCAAATTAAATTTTGTCGTCGCAGATAAAGTATAGTATTCAATGCTCGACTAACGTCTCGCTACGTAAACTTCGCCCTCGCGTATAATAGCCTGCATATGCGCTCATTGAATATACTATTAAAGGCCTAATTGATATATTTTTTTCGGCATACTTTTAGGGGTTTAAGCAATAATTCCGATAACAATAAAGAGAAACGAGATTTTCAAATTTTTGCAATTATATTTACAATTATTTCGATCGTTATCATATTCTTGATTTTGGTAATGAGGAAGCGTATCAAAATGGTCATCCAATTATTTCAAGAAGCCAGCAAAGCGATTGGTGCTCTTCCATTGCTACTTCTGCAACCAATTGCGGTAATATATCTTTTTTTTTGCGATATAAAGTATATCAAAATTAATAATTTAAATTTATGTTTTAGACATTCTTTGCATTTCTTCTCACGTTTCTTTTCAACACTTACGTGCTTATGCTATTATTAAGCGCTGGCAATTTAACAAAGCTGGACGAAGGAAAATATGAATATTTATCGAACGATGCAGTAGTTGCAACTAGTGTTTTAGCTTATGCTGGTACAATTTGGTTGATGTACTTTTACATTGGATGTCAAGACATGATTGTGGGTGGTTCAGTTGCTTCTTGGTATTTTATAAGGTAAATTTTAAGTTTTTTACAATTTCAGTTTGCCCTTTGTTTTTTTTTTTGTTCAGAGATAAATCGAAATTAGGCTCCCCGATAATGTATTCCGCATACAATGTTGTCCGATTCCATCTTGGCACTGTGGCGTTTGGCTCGTTTATTATGGTAATTATGGAAATAGTCAGGGTAATAATTGAAAGTATCAAAAGGAGAATGAGCGAATTTGGATGCTGCTTATGTTTGAGTTGCATCTTCGAGCATCTCCAGCAAATAATACAATATTTCTCCAAACTGGCATACATCATGACTGGTACCTTACTACATTAATTTCAAAATTATAATTTTAACCTAACTGTGAATTTTTATTTTGTAGCAATGCACGGTGTTACTTTCTGTCAGGGTGGCAAACAAGCGATGAAACTATTTATGAACAATGGCATTAATATGCTTGCTTTGAATTCCGCCGGTTCGTTCATTCTATTTCTAGTCCACTTCATTATTGTTTTGCCGACAGTTCTCATTGGCGTGAATATGTTGGTAAGTTATGACCAGAGCTCGCAATATTTGATAAACTAATAATTCCTTTTTTTTCAGGATAAACCAGGGATAAACAATATTGCTGGACCAGTATTTGTTGTTGGGGCTATTGCATTTTGTTGGTCAAAATGTTTCCTGACTGTTTATGATGTGCGTAATTATATCTTCTTTACTCAAAAAACATCAGCTAATTCTAATTACATTGCAGACTGCTATAGATACTATATTTTTGTGCTTCTGCGAAGATTGCGAATTGAATGATGGCATCACAAAGGAGTATTACATGTCCAAGGAACTCATGCTTTTCGTTGAGAATTCTAAGAAAGCCTTAGCTAATTTAGATAAGAGCAAAAAAAGCAGTTCTTCTAAGACATGGAATTTCGGAAATAACAAAGGGAGGCATTTGCGATCCCAACAACCAGCTCCCATCGCATAAAAACAAAACCACACAAAAAATGTATTCGTAAATCGTAATTATAAATGTTGGTACTTCATATGCTTTATTTACGTTTTGAAGAAGATGAGAAGAAGGCAGATTTTAAGAATATATGTGTATATCTTTCGCCTACTCTACCCTTTCGAGTGTGAGACGTTTTTCGTGTGGGTGAGACTTCATGTGTTTTTGCTTTTCCATGTTACTACAATTCATCGCATTCGTGATAGGTCCAGTCTACTGGTTACCATATCCTTTCTATGACATGTAACATTGACAGTATACACATCCATTGAACACAGTCGACACAATTGTCTCCTGCTCTGGGATTTGAACCCACGACCCCCCAATCAACAACCAAAGTGTTAAGCGGTTGAGCTACCAAGCCGTTTTTTAAGAATATATTTTATTTATATTAATAATTTGCAATGCTCTTCTATATATCTAGCTTAAAATTGCTTCCACTCTTCGAAGACACAATTATGTATTAAAATTTATACCGTGCGATTATTTTATCGTCGAACATAGCATGTGCTATGTTCCTATGTTCGACGGTAAAATAAACGAGTCAAACTCATGGCAGTATTGCTAACGACAAAAACCGCTGGACGGGGAGAGAGTGGGGATGTGGGACGGACGACGACACACCACTATGCAAGTCAGCGAATCAGTGTGAGGTTAATAAACAAATAACACACAACTCGATTCAACGTGGTTTACAATTATCAAACAATAATTATCAACCTCAAACGCGTTACAATAGGCGAAACTATAGCTCTCACACTAATGTAAAGACACTGACTTGTCATCGTGATGTGGCTTCGTCCGTCCCACATCCCCACTCTCTCGCCGTCCGTCCGTTTGTTGTTAGCAATACAAATCCCCACTGGCATGAGTTTGACACGTTTATTTTACCGTCGAACATAGGAACATAGCACATGGTATGTACGGCGGTAAAATAAACGCTCTGTGTATAAAATTAAATATTTAAAATACATGTTCATGTTTTCAATCAATTTATGATAAATAATTTCTTACCATTAAGGTTTGCATTTTTAAAGGACTATGGAGATGGTCCATGTTCCCCCGGATGACCTGTTTGACCTTCTAATAGAACAGCTGATCCGGACCACTATGGCGTACAATTGGAACACCTCTGCACATCCAAGGCTACAATTGTATTCGTTCGAGTTCGTATTGTCGTTTGCGTTCACAACGAGAACTCGAACGAAATTGGAGCCTTGGCGGTGCAGAGGTGATCCTTTTATCTGTCACGATGATCCAGATCAGCTGTTTAAAATTAGCTCCGTGACTTATCATGATGAAACGTGGAACATCTCCATTGCTCTGGTCTTCTCGTTTCTTCTTTTCAGCCACTGCAGGACATGGCGCTCCATTACTCCTGATTTCCATTCTGCTCTCTATTTTGCAACTCTTGTTATATCGTCAAGCCATCCATCCCTTTTGTGGTCTGCCATAATGCTGGTTTGACATAATAGACAAGAAACAACAGAATTTCAGAAAACTAATACATTTATATTTTATATTGCACATAATCATCATTTGCCATCTTTATAATCATTATTAACATTATCATTGGCATTTCCTCCATTTTTAAATGAAATTTGTTTTACTTACAATTATGTTAATTTAATTTCTTTATGATGGTTGCCTCGTTTATCTATTATTCTTTTTTATGTAAATTTAAAGCAATATGCGTTTATATTATTAATATTTACATGTATACAATGTAGGCTGTTTGTTATCATTTATTACAAATGCAAATAGTTAATGTAAACAAACATACCACGCACGTAAAACATATTAAGTTTCAATTCAATTCTAATACCTTCATTCATAGGCGTGCGCAGGAGATTTTATTAGAGTGTGCACAAACTTAAAATATAACTGATATCAGATTCAAATTATTTTTGCCGCCTCTACTGTTGCGCCATCTACAACATCCTAAGAGGGCAAAGTCAGCTGATTTGCCATTACGTCAAAATCTTAGAACATTAGGGTGTGCCAGTGCACACCCGGCACACCCTGTGCGCACGCCTATGCCTTCATTGTAATCTATTTTCTTTTCAAATTACAGCTAGCCAGTGCAAATAAATTAAAATTTAAAATATCTTGTTAAAATCTCCAAACCTTTTTCCTTTTTGTTTCTCAACATTTTAGTTAAATGACTTCACTTGCATTTCTTCCGATGAACAAACATTTTTTAATAAGATTAATGAACATGAACAGTTGCTTTACGTCACTATTATACTAATGACAAGACCAGCTTGACATCAATTAATAGTTAATTCTATTAATGTTTAAGTTACATTTACATAAGTATTGTATTACTAACATATATTACGTTTGGTTACGTTTATATTAATAGTTATAGATTCCAATTATTTTTTTATGAATATCTTCACAATGTTTTTTTTTATATTTCGAGTTATTGTAGCTTTAGGTACACCTGTAACTAACTACTGATAAATTTATAGTGTCATAATAGAGCAGTTCGGAATGCTGTCAAAGTGCCATCCAGACCATATCTGGCAACGTTTTTACGGTAGTGTGTGAGAAAGAAAACTAACTATAACATAAATCAATCTTATTGGTTAATAACTCCAAAAACAAAGATGCCTAATGGTCTGGATGGCACTTTGACAGCAGAAATCAGTTGTTCCGAACTGCCCTATAGATGATACAATAGGTTAAGAACATGCATGCGGATTTGGTTATACGGAATGGTCCAGAAATTTACATTAACTTGGCATTCATGGAACGATTGAACAAGAAAAACAGTGTGGTATAACGTCGCTAAATTTTACAAGAAAAAAATTATCCCGTCTTAACTAAATCCTCCAATTAAAAACGGCAACGTTGTAATTTAAGTGTTTTTGCTGAACAAAATTGCCAAATTTTTCGATGGAGGACATCTGACTGGACATAATCTCGACTAAATATTAGAATTAGACCATGGCCATATCAAATTAAAGACCTAATTGTAATAAATAATAAAGCTGTAGTTGATAGGATGCCATGGCTTAGATTTTCACTTTGACAGGTAAACTTATTTATTGCCAAATGAACTTAAAATTAAAAGCATTCGTATCAACATCAACGTACTTAGAGGAAAAGGATTTATAATGTATATATGTAATACCAATACAATCACGCATATGATTTGCAAATGAGTGTTTTTCATTAATTATTATTTTTCTTCATTTAGATAATTTATTATTTTGAATTCCATTCAATTTTATCAGTTTTACGATCATATACATATATATTTTTATTTTATTCTTTTTTTTCGCAATTCAGTCAGTCTTATAAATCTGTTATTTTTATTTGTTACTTATTTTTAATAATTTCTATGCATTTTGATTACATTTCCTTTATAGATATACCATATGAACAAATATTATTTAGAAAAAAGGAGGCTTTGGAATTCTGAACGTACGTTGCATGTTTGATTCATCGTCTGTAGTCAATGAGTGTTGGAGCATTTCGGGTGACTATGAATCAAACAATCAACGTACGTTCAGAATTCCACGCCACCCTTTATCAAAGTAATTTAATTGTTCATATGGTATAATATTTTCATTGTCATTTGACAATCTAATCACTCATTGCATTTAACATTTCGTTTCGTTCGTGTTAATTATAATGAATAATGAATAAATAAACAAAAACGTCTTGTTCACCAATAGGAATGTGTTTTTGTTATTTTACCTTCGTAATTTGTTTGAATGTGAAAATAATTTTGTTTTGTTTAATTGTTAACCGACCAGCAGTTGTTTTGTCGATTTAATTATTAAATTAAATGTATAATATCATTTTGCGATTACATTTGTAATTGCATGTAAGTATAATTTTGCTTTTCTCTTTTTAACTTCAAATTTAATTCACGCAACATTCAACCGACCAAATTTAATAATAATAAAATCAATTATAATTTAGGTGTCCAATAATTCAATTTATCGTCAATAATATAATGATTACGAATTACAGGGTAACCATGAAAACCCTGCGTACGAACAAAATTCAACATAATCTGTTATTGTCTAAAATTTTGTTTACTTCTTTATGAGAAGTTCTTTGTGAATAAAACCGAATAGTCAAGTTTTGATTATTTGTTGCTTTGTATATCTTAGCTTAAATTACTTCTTGTTTTGACTGATACATTGCAGTTCATTATAAATTAAGTACGGACACTCACCAAATAAATTGCAAGAATAATTCCCAGTCTACATGTGTATAAATAAATAATTCAATTGTATATCGGATTAAGTGTTTCATGAAAATGCAAGATAAAAAGCAGATCTACATCTTTCAAGTAAAAAAAAGTTAGTTCAGGTTATCATACAAATTTATTCAAAAGCTAAATGGTCGTTTGAATTATTTGTTCTGTTAATAAAAAGAATATCTTTTACTCGAACGACGTGAGTACTTTTTTTATCTCATCGTTTCAGAGAATACCTAATCCTTTTTAACCATACGACTTAATTGTATATTAAAATTAATATTAAATTAGCTACCCTTTGGTGAATGTAATGTATTAAGGAGTCCATTACTATTAAATATAATTAGACTATTATTGTAACTACATATATGAATATATTATGATCACTTTTGAATCATCTGTTTTACTTTTACTACTTTGATGCTTTGGTAAAATTATTAATATAAACATTAAATACATAAAGCAATTATTAAAAATTGCCTATCGGTCAGCAGAAACTGCACTTCGACGCGGGTCCCAAATGAGCGCACATGGTCGTCAATCCCGCAGTAACGTTCTTAACAAGTTCTAAATTACTATTGCTAGCACACTCGTCAGTCTTCCTTTCCAAAGTTCCCATATTCTGATTGATGTCGCTCGTACTACCGACTGAATTCCTTATCACGCTAACAGCACGTTGTCGCAACGCTTCAACTTCCTCCGGCGTCGAACTGATTTTGTCCCTAGTCAACGAGCCACAACTACGTGCCTTATACAATTTATTCCGACTGAATAAACTCGGTATAGGCATGAAGATTCGTTTGTGTACTTGAAAATAACGTCCGAGTAAACGCATCTTTTTCGAATTTGTCAATTTATTTTCTTTCTCTTCGCGAAAATCGGGTAATTTTGGTTGTTCTGTCTGTGTTTTGGGTGTATCCTTGCGTGAATAATGTTCGGATGCCGGTCGTTTACTGCCGCCCATTGTAAAACCTAAAAATTTTGCCCCAAAACTTTTTGTTTTTACTGCTGGAGCTGCTGATATCGTCGCTGCGACTATAATATTGGCACTACTATCTTGTTCTTCCGTAATCCTATTGAGAGATTGGCTTTCACGTAATCGCGTCTCACTGCTCCGTCGCCTACTTGCTTTGTGTCTACGACCTAACATTGCACCATTACCTAGAGCACAAAATCGATTTCATTATGTTAAGTAAATACATAAGTTTATCAAAAAGGCAATAGAAAATGATTTTTTTTATGAACTTACTTGTATTTGTATGTTTCCGGCCACCAGTATTATTCTCTGTGGTATTAGATGTTTTATTGTTATTCGAGGTGTTCCTATTGCTTTGCACAGTAAACCCGCTAGAATGTGTCCCATTACCTGTAGCAGTTGCTCCCGCACCTGGTTCTTGCGAGTCGCTGGAATCATCGTGCGAATCTCTTCGTGGTTGTAAAGGTTTGTCGCTAGTATTTGTATTGAGCTTATGCGCCCGTTTCTTGCGATTTTCACTATCATCATCGCTAGCGTCCGAAGAACTACACGACGCTGTCCGAGTTTTGTGAAACTTTGTTCGACGCTGTTCCGTATACCGACTACGATTAACCATTTGTCTGTTACTAGTACGACTAGCACAATCACCTTCTTCAAATATTTCATTTAATTGTATTTGCGGATGTTGTTTCACCGATAAGGGTCGTGTAGGTGACGGCATAGTTTTGTATTTGGGAATTGGCGACGTTATCGGTGTATTTTGACTGATAGGTACTGTTATAGTAGACGCATCTGTTATGATAGTAGTTGGTATTTGTACATTAGTTTCCGGTATACTCGAAGATTTCTCAACTTTCCACTTACTCGCCGGCGTTGGCTGGTAATTTACGTTTATCTTAACATCCGAAATGGATTCATGAGCTGAACGAGGCCGGCTTTCGAGTGTTTTAATATTGCATACAGCTTTGACGCGCGGAGGCTTCTCTTCGATTTTACGCCGTTCGGCTTCAGCGAGACGTTCCTGTAATGCAATATTGATGCGTCCCTCCGATCGACTGCCACGTCGATTTAACGAATTGTGTCCACCAGTTAACTCCTCTCGACCTGAACTCGATATGTCTTCTTCCTCTTCGTCTTCTTGCACTATGCTGCATTTTCGCGATCGCTATAATTAAAGAATAGAAAACAACTCGTCATAACATGCTGTTATTGCAAAATGTAAAAATTAAACACTATAATTATTAGCAACAACAACAACCAAAGAAAACTATATAGAAAGTAACAACAAACAAAGACACTACGACTTACAATCGCTATATAATTGATAGACTAACCGACTAACACGAGGAAGTAGTCTGGTTGGAACAAAATTGAATATTTGAAGTTTACAAAATTAGTTTGTATATATTGAATGTTATCAAGATACCTGTGGGACGTCTCCGGGTGTTCTTGGTACTGACAGCAAACATGGCGTGGGATTTAACAGCTTGTTATTCGACGGTTGTGAATTGTTGTTCGGAACAGCTAGATTTTCCGGTCGTTTTCCTTTACTTGTCTGCTCTTGACGTTTGAAACGCAGTTTTCGTTCAGCCAATAGAAAATACGTTGCTGTTATATGATTATAATCATTCTTATCCAGACATCTATACAAACAAAAGAAACAAACCAACAATAGTTACGTTCCTTTTATACTAAAGTGAGTGTCAGCCCCTCAGTAAACTGAGTATGTTCACTGCAGAAAATGACATCATCAATTAGATGCTAAAAGGAACGCGAAATGAGTCGCCTAGCTCACTTCTATGAACGGGCTTACAACAGAATTTATCGATGTCTTCAACAAAGAAATTTCCATCGGCGTTAGTATAATCCAAACATCCGTCAAATAGAATTAAAAAAAACGTTAGATTAACTGATCCAGGGTCAGTTAAACTGAGAGGTCGTATGTAAATGGAATGTGGAAGCAACTGAGTGATGACGTCAGAATAAGTAAGAATTAAATGAGATTTCGTGTAAAAGGAACGCGAGAGGTTTAGAAGATAGATTATAACTTACTCTTGAATTTCTTCTTTGGTAGCAATAGTTCCATTAACCATCTTTTGGACAATGAGATTATGATCATCCTCGGTAAGTTGTTCTCTTGAGACTAAAGGTAAAATATCAATAGATGCATTTCGACTACGAGCAAACCATGGATGAGCAGAAATCTCTGCTAAGGTTGCACGTTTTTCCGGTGCTCTTACCAACATTCTAGCTATTAAACTAATAAAACAAATAACCTATTACCATGCATTGCATTACTTCCTACTAGTAACTTACTCTTTACATTCGTTCGATATATGTATAGGAACAGAATATTTACAATCCATGATCATAGTCAACGTTTCCGAATCGTTTGCCTCGTGAAACGGGGCCTGTCCACAAACGAGCATGTATAGAATAACACCAAGTGACCAGACATCCACGGCTGGTGCATCATACGAATCACCTAATAATATTTCGGGTGCTGAATATGCTAAACTGCCACAACTCGTTTCCAGTTTTTGGCCAGGTGAGAATTTATTGCTAAAGCCGAAATCAGTAAGTTTGACGACACCTTGCTTCTCGAAAAATACAACGTTTTCCGGTTTCAGATCCCGATGAACGACGTGCAATTGATGGCAATATGTAATGGCGCGTACGATTTGTGCGAAATAGTCACGCGCAACTGTTTCGTTTAGTCCAGCTTCATGTCTCATAATGTAATCGTACAAATCACCACCATCTCCAAGCTCTAATATCAGGTACAGCTTAGTAGCAGTGTCGATAACTTCATACAGACGTACTACGTTTGGATGTTGAACCAATTTCATACAACGCACCTAATAAAAAGTTATTTAAGTTATAATTTTAAAGTTTCTATATTTAATATTTATAAACGACTTACCTCTTGAAATAAATGAGCTTTTGAAACGCTGTCGAGTTTACTCTTGTCGATAACTTTAACTGCCACTTTTTCGCCTGTAAACACATGCCTTGCTAATTTAACAACTGCGAAATGACCGCGTCCTAGGGTTTCTTCCAGATCGTATAAGCCTGCAATTTTCCCATCATAGACGCCAGACTTCATGGAGGTAATACTATGGGTACCCAAACCCCCCATCTTGTAACTTTTCTGCATCTGTAATAGAAATAAACAAATTAACTTACTAAATCAAGTAATAAATGTTATCTAGGAAACATTCAAATTGAGAAAATATTGATGTTTCATGAGATTCCTGTAACAATCAGTATATGAAACTAGATTAATGGGCGAGAAGGGTTGTTTGAGGTTGACTGCGTCCCCGTTTGAGGTTACCAACCCCCAAAGGACTGAGAACGAGAACAGTATGTAATATGAAAGTCGCGATTCAATAAATTGTGCTGCAAGCATGAATCGAAAAGTTGTTCAACATTGGAAGTTACATATTAATTGAAAATAAAGTTGGAATTCGACTACGCCGTGGCTATGTTATTTTGTGTATACGATGATAACTTTTCCAGTATATGTGCAGATTCTGGTTACAACCAGATCATATATGTAATTGCAGTGAAAAGTTTAAATTTAAACGTACAACAAACCAAACCAAAAACAAATATCAAGTCATTATAAACATTTAACTTTATCTAAACACGTTAGTGTTTAATTAGAACAATTAGTTGGTTTCTAGATCATTAAGTAAAATGGTTGTTTTTTTGAATAAAAAGAAAATTTAATAATTATATAGTAAGTAGGTATTAAGCAAAAAGCTCAAAAAGAAAATGACAAAGTTGTGCACTAAAAATGATTGCCATACTTATTGTTATTATAATTTATTTTTATTTTTAGAACAACATAAAAAATATAAAATACATCAAAGCAAGGAATATACATACAAAACGCAAATGAGTTTTTTTTTATCATATTTAGTTTAAATATACAAATTTGTAGTATTGATACTGTCGCAAATGTTTTTTTTCTTCAATTTATATTATAGCATGAAGTATTTATTGAATACAAAATTTAAACAGAAAAAAAAATTTATTGCGACAATTCGAATAATTTACAATGTAACCAAACGAGACAACGATTCCGGCAGTTATGCACTTATGGTTATGAATGATGTTTTAAACCGCGTGTACAATATTATTACTTTTATTACATACACGAACAAAGAAAAAAACAAAATGACATAACAAAAGTAAATAGTAAAAACAATAAAAAGGAAAAGCAAAAGTGCAACGGTATACAAACTACAAAACAACAAAACGTTTAGTTAAAATAGCGCAATCAACCATTGTCAACCTCAACACCACATTGTCTGTCCACAAGAAATTTTCAAAAGAATTTATAATTTTTATTTTATAATACCTTCCTTTATAATGTTTGAATATTAGGTATACTTTCCAATACATAATTCAACTCAATAATCGAGTTGTATTCTTTAAGTTGACATTCGTTAGTCGTTATTGTTAAAAAATTTTAATTGTTCATCATTTATTGTATTGAATAGTAGAAAATAGCAGAAATATTAGTTGCGTTCCTTTTAAACGAAAGCTCAGTCTTAACATCTCAGTGCAACTGAGTCGTATCAGTCAACCTGAGCTTGCTTGAGAGGTTGTGCTTCAGTGGATGCTTCAGCGGATTACACTTAGGTTAAAAGAGAGACAGCTCTGATGTTTTGTAAATTTCAATTTTCTGAGTACAACATACTCCTCAGTTTACTGAGTGGCTGATACTCACTTTAGTGTAAAAGGAACGTAACTATTGTCTAATCGTAATGGCGTGTTGAAAACTTATTACATTCTCCACCGCAGACACAATAGTTCAGCTGGCGACTGATGATGACAAAGCGCTCAATATATTAAACGAAAACCATAAAATGGTATAAAACAGGAAAGAAATTCTTATATTAATTGAAACATATTAACTTTTAACACCGACAGAAATATAAAAACGTTTTAATAACCGAACTACACAGGTCACAAACTGAGTCCAAACGAGAAACAGGGATCGTTCAAGACAAAATTAATTATAATTAAACAAAGCTCTAAAGCTCGCCCTAAACTAAACGAATTAGTTAATTTAATATAAGTACAGCAAATCTAATAGAATCGGTAGGTATACGTAGAAAAAATTCGGGTGTTCAATATTGCATTGGTTGTTATAGTTGTTTGTATTAATAATTCGTTGGCTTGTTTCTTGCTGTGACAACATAATCTGGCAACCGTCAGTGGGACGTATATTGGCCCCATGAATAAACGAATGAAATTCCAATGAATGAATTATACGAGACACGTTTATCGCAAAAATATAAGATCTGAAAAATTGAAATAATTTTTTATTTTCTTGTTGGATTGATCGCTTCGCTCACCGAGCTACTTTTTCTCCACGTCGAATCGTACAGCTACAGAGTTATTTTAAATGATTGACAATATACTGACTGAGTAATTCATGATTAAATCTCAATAATTTAGAATCACTCTATACATATAGATTACTTAATAAAAATTTATGTATTTATTTTTATCCCCAGCAAGTTGCACTGGAATCCGCGCATCCAAGGCATCAAAAATTCATCATGTCGACGTCGACCCAATTGCACAAAATCAAGGATAAAATTAGCTGACACCGAGTAGACGCTTTTAAAAAAAAAACATCTAGGCGAGAGCGTCGCGACGCTGATAATGAAATTTTCATTGGCTTACGTCTTACGAAACGACCGACGTTTCTTGCGATGTCTCATAGATGCGTATGCATACGTCGTTAATGTATGTAAATATAGCTTTAGTGATCGAAAAGACTGAGACACCGGAAACAACACTTACAACATCCCAAAAGATATTCAAACCCACCTAACTTCAACGCGGCCTTGGGGTTGATTATTTTAAGAAGCCCACACAACAAGACAAGACATGACGACATTTATAGAAAATGAATGTGCATGAGAAAAATTGTTCAATCTACATGAAAAGGGAAAACTTGAAGTTTGTTGTTTTCGTTTTCTATGGAGTTCATCTACAACATTTAAAGAATTAATTATATAAACCAAGGAATTCCTCAAGGATTCGTCATTCGTGAAAATAACGAAAATGTCGATGTTGATGCAAAATTACCTCGAAAATGTAAATAACTATTAATTTCAATATAGGAATTCATTGCATATGTTTATCGTTTTATTGCCTTCATGTAATCGCACGCGGTCCAGCTCTAGTTAAGTTAAGACAGTTGTATACATTACTATCTAGAGACGATGTGTATAATATAGTTGTGTAAAGGGGTGCTAAAAATAAGTTATACGCTTCATAAAAATGTGTACATGAATTTGGATTTGTGCTGGATTCACCAAACCGACCATGGGCGTGCGAACAGGGTGTGGCGCGAGTGCACTGGCACACCCTAATGTTTTAAGATTTTGACGCAATGGCAAATCAGCTGACTTTGCCTTCTTAGGATGTTGTAGATGGCGCACCAGTAGTGGCGGGAACAATTAATTTGAATCTAGAATATCAGTTACATTTTAAGTTTGTGCACACTCTAATAAAATCTTCTGCGCACGCCTATGGAACCAACTCAGATGTTCAAACACGTGCAATAGGTGCAAGTACGGTCGTCCTTTAAAGTGACGCAACCAATGTATATTTTCATAATTCAAAATTCAAATTATTTATGTTTTATGATATTAATACGTAAGAAAGAATTTTTTAGGAAATCATCGTCGATCCTTCATCGTGTCAACTCTTTGGCAACATTGAGCATATACGGTGGGCAGATGGCCAAAACGGGACATACACACTTTTAATTTATTATAAAGTCGACAAATGAGTATTTATATACGTACCACCTATACACACACCTTATTAAATGGTAATCATAGGCATGCGCAACAGATTTTATTAGAGAGTGCACAAACTTAAAATGTAACTGACAGTCTAGATTCAAATTAATTTTTGCTGCCTCTACTGTTGCGCCATCTACAACATCCTAAGAGGGCAAAATCAGCATTAGGGTGTGGCAATGCACAGCTGGGACACCCTGTGCGCACGCCAATGATTGATGGTTATTGTTTCGAATATGGTTTTGTAATAACACTAACACTCAATTGTTATTATTACCATGGAAGAGATCAACTCGACGATGGTAAGTCGGCGACGGTCAACTCGATGACGGTCAACTCGGCGAAAATGAATATTTTTAAATTTTACTTATTTTAAGGTTGTACAAGGTCAGATTTGAGGAAATGGTGAGATGATCACTCGTTTACTGATTTTGAAATCACAAAGAATGATGAAATTTTTTTTGCACAAAGTATAACTTAAAATGTTGATCAATTATAATGATGCAAGCAATAAACCAACTTAATTCTGCGTAATTTGAATTTTGATAGCAATAAACCTTTAAATGTTCATTTTCGCTGAGTTGACCGTCTTCAAGTTGACTATCGCCGACTTGGCAGCGTCGAGTTGTCGCATACCGATATTGCCCAGAGTAGTTCCGAACTACTCAAAGTTTAGAGCATATATACTGAAAGCAGCTAATGTTATACATAGCATAGCATATACATGAAGCAGAGAACACAAGACTTTCATTATTAATTTTTTTGTGTCTTCATGATAAAACAATCAGTAATAACAAGAAAATATTGTCAAATCATTCATTACATGACCAACTGAAGCTGTTTCGGACTTGTTTGCATAAGTTGTTCGTTCTTTGTCCTCCGTAAACAAAGTCAATCAATTTGCCATACTTTGGAGAGCACAAACAAACAAAATCAAATAAGTACCCTCTGAATCTGAAGCAATGGTAAATATTGGTATTTGGTTGCAACAACCCTTTACTTGCCTTAAACCGAACATACAAATGATAGAAACGAAGAAATATTAGTTTATTGATGGTTTCAACAAATCGATATGAATCATTAATAATAGTATATTATTCAAAATTCAGAGGCTATTATACGTGAGGACGAGGTTTACGAAGCGAGCGGAGCGAAGTAAGCGCCCGAACGTATAATAGCGTATATGCGCGAATTGAATACTATACTTTATCCGCAACGACAAAATTTTATTTTTATACTGCAGTATGGCTTTCAAACTTTCAAACACACAAACAACAAACAGAAACACCAAGCACAACGAATGACTTGTAGTGTAGAGTAGAGACGTTTGCTTGACAGACAATATCTGACAGCCTGTTATACAATGTCATATATGAGATATTTGAAGCTGCGTTCAGATATTCTCTATTGACTCTTTTCACTCTAAACGGTCTTTAGTCGTTCGGCTATTCCAAAAAGGGTGAATGGAGCATTTTTAAACACTCCAACACTACTCCAGCTACACTCTAACTCTGTCTGAATACCCGAACGCAGCTTTAGTTCAATAGATGACGTTTTAGGTGCAGTCCGTGTGTGACATATCATTATTGAATGCAGGGAAGCGGTGTGCTTGACGTAAAGTAAATCTCTTGTTGAATAATGGATCCATTATTAACGCTTATCAAGCTCATTATTCACACCTAATAATGTTTGTTTTACTTGGTCGTCGCGGATAAAATAATATAATCGGCCAGGCGATAGACAACGACCAGAATGATCTCATCTCAACTCATTACAAATATTGTTAATGAGTTATACGATTTCAGAAAAAAAAAATTAACATGAAGTTCCGTGTCCAGCCTCCATACTCGTGTTAAAAATGACGCCTTTTTGTAAACTTCACAGGTGATTTAAGAAAACAGTGTTACATTTCATGTTTAGTTTGGGGATTTCAGATCTGAAAATTTCACTTTTAATATTATTTCAGACTGTAATTATATTCACGTGCAAGCAATTTGGACATTAATAAAGATCATCAGTAACCGTTTTACATTCTTTTTACGTTTCGAACATTTACCGAAGATATGGCAAGGGTATAGGAAAGTAATGTAATTTGCTAATGGCTCGGTAGTTTTATATACCCTAGTTGACTTTTCCTATACTGAACTACAACTATCAACAATACCAATAAAAGCATTTTAACATCAACACCAAATAAAACTTTTTCAGGTTGCCGCGGTTGCGCAGCATTCTTTCAATGTAATGGCCAATAAAAAGGCGCAAGTGATGGTTTCATTGCTACCAGGTTTAGGTACTATACATATATCAAGTTGGTGACTAATTTATTTTGCCACAAGACGTATTCGCAACGATTACCATTTAATATACAGGGTAATTCGAATCATAACTACCAAAAATTGTATTAACGCAAACGGAAGACTTTTTGAGAATTGATAATTTGTTTGGAAAAATATTTTACAATAAACTATACCATTCTTAGAGGTACCTACGTGAAATTTCAATCTCACGGGGAAGTTCGAAAACTTTTAATGGCTCTATATATGTGAATCACCCAGTAAATTTACCTTTTTTACCCGCACTTTCCGGTAAATATACAAAAATATAGAACAACAACAAAATATTCTCGATGCATCTTCCCTCTTCATCTACTACATTCAAAACAAAT
>JARJEB010002876.1:0-13227 GCA_030264535.1 Liometoxenus newtonarum
GGACCTGTACGACGCTCGGGCGTCGATATCGAGGACAAACACGCTCGGTGTTCAGAACCAAACCAAACATCCCAGTCTTGACTGGGTGAAAAGTCGCTCGTCTTGCGCAGTAGCTATAAGCCGTTGAAAACTGGTAAGAACATGGTATAATTTAAATTTTATACAAAAGAATTTTCTACCTTTTTAACAATTTTGAATCGGTTAGACAAATTTAAAGTCCTGACCGTTCATGAATGGAGAGTGCATTTGCTTATCCTCACTTCACCCTCGCTCCAACCACGTCCGCTAAATCGGAACGCGGCCCTGTGCAATTCCATTGGCCTCCTTTTGAATATATTTCGGAACGTCTGCTCGTTCCATGCTCCCCGTTACTTTAATAGTAAGTTGCTTGCATAGGGTACCTCACTTAAGTCTATCGTACATCACAATAATTGATAGCCCCTGTTACTGTTCCTGCTACCATTACCGTCATGGTACTCAGTAAGAAATTCGGTGTTCGTTTCTATATTTCTCTATCTATACAATTCGCTCGTACTACATTTGCAAGTACACGTTCACTGTTGTTAGTGTAAAATAGAAGAAAGGGTTCTGCCACACATCAAGTTATATTCTGGTTAGTTAGTATATATTGTGCAACTCAGTACATTGAAGTAGTATGTACCAACTTTCGATACGTTTGTGCGCTTGGCCTCTTGGCGGTGGGTGCTTTATAGACTTGTAGCTAAGAGTGACTATAAAGTGCGGTTGGAACTCGAATAGATATGTATGGGGATCAGCCCCTTACTGCAACAAACCGAAGTCGTTATTTGCCCACTACTCATTTCTAATTGTAGAGCATGAAAGGTATCAATGTTGTTATGTTACCTTTCTTCCTCGGTTCTCTTGCAGATATCTGCCACGAAGAAGCAACAAAGAACGTAATTTTTCAAGATAACATTTTTACCTTGTTGTGACCTATCTACTTCTTCACGCTTATTTTATTCCAAAAGCTAATGTGTACTATTCCATAGCCGGGCTTCCTACGAACAAAGAATCAAGTCGAGTTTAAAAATGCTAACTTATTACCCTTTTAATACATCAGCGAGCCGAGTAGCTTCGCAGTAATAGTAGTCTGGGTTGGATGAGATTTTTTTTCGGTTTACTTGCTAGTTTTAAGCTCGTCCTCTGTACTAACTTCACTCAAACCGACAAGGGACTAACCCAAAAAGACGAGAGATACAAAAGGACTTCCCTTATATTTTAAATGACGGATTTAATCTCCCTGCAGCGCGAAGGGCGGTGTATTTACGTAAAGAAAACGGGCTAGTGCTTTTTCATCGTAAACTGCCACCGTCTTGTGTGCCCTTGGTTGGAGCCTTTATAAGGGGGTCGAATCGCTCTTTTCTTGACAGCTTCTAAATAGGATATTCTGAATGTACTACTGGATCCAAGCATCATATCGATGCCGCATCCTTGGCCAAACTACATTTCAAAATGGCCAAGCTGATTATGATCTATTATTAAACAATGACTCATTAATTATGATGAGAAAATTTCCCAGTATGTAAGACAGAGATAATAGGTGGAAGCATTATATAATAGGTGGTTATATAATTGGTGGAAGCATTGAGTTGATCTATTGAACTGGAGAGGATGCGAAATCACGTGAAAGTGGGAAAAATTCAATTTTAGGCAACCCGCTTTCACTTATTTTTCAGCGCTAAGAGAGACTGAATGTGCATGCCATTCCTTAGTACTATTCTATATTTCTCTCTGGCTCTGTGAAACATTTTGACTTAATGAGAGAAAACGGGTTGCCAAAAAATATAGATAATGTAGGTAGTAAGTCCCTTGGACCCTTACCCTTTTTCGTGCATTGCGCACACGCTCAAGGCCTCTCCTGTTCCCGGATTTGACTTCAATGCATGGAAGTTGACGCTTCGCTCGTGATTGCAACGTTTGAAAATAATTTTGATACAGAATTTTAAATGTAACTTGTAGGTATATTCCGTTATTTTGCTGTTCTGTTAAAATGAGAAATGCTAACCTCGCTAAGAAATACTATTAAGAACTCCGAGTGTCAGCTTGTAGAGTCACCCATGTAACTTTCATTCTTAGGATGTTCTTAGGACTGTTTTGGGGTTGTTAAAATGGTCGCACACATCTATCAAATCATTACCCCAAGAGGAAATATTTTTGGCAATCTTGTACGATACTGAAAACTACCTGGAATTATATAGATAGTATTACGCTATTTATCCAGTTACAAGCAAATTTACAGAATTAACTTTCATTTTTACAAAATCAGAAACGAAATTTACAGTGAATACAAATTAGCACTATTTTATCCACGGAACTACAAGAATGAATGGATTAAGTATACCTATGTCATGTCAGTGTCCTGTGGCAGTGTTGTAGGTATCATAATCAGTTTATAAAGATTTTGTTATTTTTTCGACTGAAAAATGTTGCTGTTGGAAAAGCAGTTTACCTGCGATTGAAAAACATTCAATTTCACACTTCATATCATGCTCCAATTGATCGTGATCGTCGGAATTTGAATTCTTTCCAACGTTATTAGGTAAACTAATATTAGTTAATTAGTTGAATGATTTGCTTATTTAGATTTATCGGTAGAGATAGTTTTTAGCAGTTACTTTGATACTTTAATGAATAACGTTGGGTAGGCATGGTACGGAGAATTTTGATTTTGCGAAGTCCATTACATGGTCGGAAAGATGCCGTACAGATTTTATTTATTATCATATTTTTGTTGTGAAAATAGCTATAGAGTGTATAATGAGAATGTATTGTCGCGCCATAGTAGTCAATTTCTATCGTCAACATTTTCGCCGTTTGCCATTCTATTGTACTTCATAAAATTTTTCGACGTTTGTTGCTCCTTTTCCTTTAGCGAACGTCTGTTACTATTCCTTTTGCTGTTGCCGTCGTATACTATCCCATTTTGACAACTGAACGAACGCCTAGAAACTGACGCGCTTGTGGTATAATTTTACGAGTATGGCGTGTCAATTTCGAACAAGCAAACACATAAAATATTCCCTATTTCATTTCGTTTCATTTATCTAAGTGCCGTTCATTTTATTCTAGTTCTGTTTGATGTGTTCTTCTAAATTTCCTTAACGCCTTGAACGTGTATACAGTATGTTTCAATATCAAATTAATTGATCTCAGGTATTGCTTATTATTAATTAATTCTTTGCAAAGAAAATAGTGGATTCAGCTGAAATGTAGAGAGGCAGAGAAACTTTCTACTTGGGCTCTGAACTACAGCACTCAAGAATGTTTATTAATATATCTAACTTATCTAGTAACTTAACATTAATATTAGTACTTATATTAAATGTGATATCCATTATATTTTTTAAGGTTTACTTCCTCAGCGGCGTTTGCGGATTTTTTAAATGAAATTATGTTTTTGTTTCGTTTTTCCGTTTTTCCCTTTATTTTTTAGGAAATTGCAATTGCGTATTATATTGAAATATTTGCAACATAATTCAGTTTTGGACTAATTTTCAGTTATTTTTAATTCTTTTCGAAAGAAAACTTTTAAAAATCACTTCCAGGGATATAATTGTGTTATACACAGGGAGTGGACTCTGAAAGGGGCTAAAGATAAAGAGAAGAAGAAGGTTGTGATAATTATTATTCTTAAATAGGGATGTCTCAAATTTTGATCATTATTTCGACTATATTGAACCACCCAGGGTGTCCCATAAAGGCACTACTGACATCAACTTTGTTTTTGTAAATAGCACCCTCTAACTTTCTATTCATTTTTGAATTCTGCATAAAATTTGGAGTCGTCTGATACCCCATAGTCGACCCTTTGCTCTAAACGTTATAGGCAGCCATTTTAACTTTTATGGCAAAAATGTCACTTGCAAGGGGTATTTTAAAAATTAATTATTCAGAAAAGATAAAAGATAGCAAGTTGCTCTTATCTCAGACTTTTAGACCAAGAAACGGGCTTTTTTTTATTGGCTCCAATTTTCATTATCTTCTCAGGTGTATTTTCTGCTAATTTTCCAAACTGAAATATTTCAATCGACCAAAACTCACTTGATACCATCATGTCCTACGGACATGTGGGACATTATGCGTCTTTTGACACCCTAAAGGCCTAAAACATCTTGCCCCCTTCCAAGAGAAATCTGAAATGACGCTCCTGTTTCTAATAAGTATTCAATTATTGCAAATTTCTAATTTGACAATAAATGACTACGTGTTACTGGCCAAGGAAAGTTTAACTCCGGCGGGAATCGAACCGCACATCATACAGACTTTGTGGATTCACCTTGACACATATCCACGGTTTTCTAGGCGCCAGAGCTGTCAAGAGCCAGACCGTGTCCTGGTGGCACGATGTTCGTTAAATGTTTTTATTAAAATGTTACTAACAATTAAAATTTAAATTCTGGGCATCATGAGGTTACTTAAGTTGAATATACCCAAGATCGTGCTTTCAAGATGGGCATCCTTAAAGGATACGGGCTCCAGGAAATTTACCACGGTTGATCCCTTCATGACGGTCTAGGCCTTGTTCTAACCCATTGAGCTCGGAGCTGTTTCGATTCCACTTCCAGACGATGAACTTCAATTCAAGCTTGTTCCTCGGTCCTTCGAAAGATTCAATTATTGCAATAGTTGGCAATGCGATGTTGAGCATTAGACTAGGATAGTGACAATGGCTTAAATTCATGCAGTTCATCGTCTGGAACTGGAATGGTAACTGCTTCGTATTGCTCTAGTAGCTCAATGAGTTAGAGCGAGGACTTGAATGCCGTGGATGCGCAGGTCGATTCTCTATGAGTTAGCTTTTTTCCTTAACCAGTGACACATAGTCATTTATTGTCAAATTAAAAATTTGCTATATTTGAATATTGAACATGACCCAATTTTAAAATGGGTTTCTTAAAATTTCAAAAAATATTAGTATTAATTGATATCTATTCCATAATTAGTTCGTGTTTAATAAGATAGTCAATTAGCAGAAATTTAATGTCTAATTGCTTATTGTTTAAATAAATAAATTACCATTTTATCTTGCAAATTAACAAATAAGGTAAGTATTTAAATAATTATTTTAATGTAATATGGAAGTAGTAATAGTATATATGAAAATAATGGATGAAGCTAATAGATAATTTGGTTGCAACATTTGAATTGACAGAAAAGGAAAAAAATACAACAAAATACAACAGAATAAGAAGAACTGATGAGTGTAATTAGAGAATCTTATGATTTCATGTATTCATTCATGATTTGATACATGTAATAATGTGTACAACTTTATAAGAAAACGAAAGAGAAAAAAGAAATCTCGTATGGCAATCTTTCTGCCGTGTTGTAACATTTAAACTTTAGAACTATTTCCTCATCTACCTGTTTCCTTAGAATCTAGATCGATCAAATTGATTCCAGTGCATCTAAAGAGTTTCCAGTTGAAACGAAATCAAAGCGTTGCATGTAGCATCATTACGTTCGTCCGCAAATCAATCCGCCCGTTAAGAAACCGGCTGTGTTTTTTTATTTATTCTCTTTTTATGTCTGTATTCTTTCTCTCTCATGCATAATCTTCAGCATAAACTGCTATCCGTTCGCCTCTGCAGCGTAGATCTTCGTGTTCTTGTTATGTGGTGTTCTCTTCTATTTTTTTATAATTACAGGAATAATTCCCTTTCCACCTGTCCCCGAATCTGAGGTAACATCCGCTGCATGTTGGAGTGGAGTCACCATTGAAAAAGCTGCCCATCTACCAGACCTTCTAGTTCTAGTTGCACCTGCCGGTTTTCAACTCGATCGTAACCAACAACCTGTACTCTTTAACTATATCTTATTTTCAATGTAAAGAAGTTGTATCCAAGCACATATTTTCGTCTTTGTATAGGTACTTATAGGAGGTTGAGTAGTGGCGGGACGTATAGGTTGTGACTTTTTCACTTCAGTACGTATGCGACCATTTAGCTTAGCGAACGGCTGTAGATGTGTATTAAAGTGGCTTAAGTAGTTCGTTTTCTTCCTACCTTTCGTCGTCAGTCTTACTGAGTCACTTGCACGGCGTTGCAAGACTGCTTGTGCGCGTATACGTCGGATACAAAAAACCTATCGGTCCCTCCTCGATGACATTCAGCCATATTTACTAAAAACTAATCTAAAAACTATTAAAAAAAAATTAATATTCGCGTGAGACCTACGGTGTATTTATTTATGATTTCATCCAATAATACTAGGAAAGCATATGTTGCGAGGTTGTCGTACAACTTGATATATGAACATCAACTATAGATTATTGTTAGTTTTGTGTGCGTTGTCAAGCAATCTCGTAAAGCTATCATACATATGAAGAACTTTTTGTGCGTTTTTGAGTGTTGTTCGCAGTCACATTATATTTAACCAGCATTCATCTCCCCCACGTGGTGCATATTGTTGTGTTGTGTACTGCATGCTAAACTAAGCTGTACGGTGTATGCTTTACTACATAAAAGGAAACTGACAAACGACAGATTCTATCTGCGAGAAGAAAATAACATCGAGAGCAGCAGCAGGCTGGCAGCAGGACAGCAGCCCAGTTTATAAAACAGTGTGGTCGTGCATGGAGCTCTGGCATTACAGAAACTCGGCAAAACCAGTGCTCCTTTATTACTGCTACTTGTGTGTACACCAATAGTTCAATAGTAGTTACGCGGTTACTTTGTTTTATCTCGAATCTTGAACGGTTGAATGGATTTACTAATCAACAAACAACTAGCAACTAATAATAACTAACTGTTCCGTGCTATTCTATTGAACTGAACACAGAAATACGCTATACATAAATATACATAAATATATCAGTGCTTGTTCATTAGTTAATTAGTATCTATAAAATTATTGTGCAATTTGAACATTAATGGATACTTAAAAAATAGGTAGGTCACGTTGGTTTAAAAATGGTAATTAGAAAGTAAACTCAAAGTCATAACGTACGCAACGTAGCCAGCAATTACTTATTAAATCGAAACATAACTTATATTTGAAAATCACATTGTTCTGTTATGACTTCGAGTCAGTCCTGTGTGTAATACTTTATAGTAATAAATTCTTTTCGCGGTATCGTCCATTGTGCTGCTAATAATGTCGTAAAGATAATGAGGCGTTAAGATACACACGTACACACGAATTATTACGAATAAACACTGACTTTGCGTCTTTTTATTGCGCCTCCCTTTATATTGTGACGTTTATGGTCGTTGTGTTATTTCGTATTTGCTAGAAATAAGAAAGCAAAATGTATATAAAAAATAAATAATACGCTTTTCAAATAATAATATCGTTCTTTGAAGGGGGAACAACGCTATACTATGATGACGCCGAAGAGACGAGAACCAACTCTTGCCCACAAGGGCGTAAAATATATCGTCTCGCAGTCATTCCAAAGACGTTGTTTTGTGATCATAAAAATGTATTTTAGAAATTTTGTCTTTCGTGTTCCAATGTTTCAACAACTGTTTCTCAGAATGGTCCTAAGCGGGTATTTCTTCGATTCATGGCAACCTATAACTTATTTACAACTTAGTAACAATATTTTTATTCAGGACGTATAAAAACGGTGTACCTACTTCTATTCTTTTGTATTAATTTTTAATCAAACTAAATTTATAAATCAACTTCTTGATTTATTCACACATGCGACACCATGTCTCTCCCTGGTGGTTTAGTTTGTTTGCTCGATCAAATGTAACATGTTCAAGTGCATTAAATAGACACAAAAATCTGTACGAAGTAATAAGAATTTAGTAAAGACCACACTTAAATAGCTAAAAATCGCGTCCTAATCTAAGATTATCGGTCAAAGGAGGTTAAACGAAGTAAAGCACTCCTAAGGGATGAAATGGGAAATATGACATATATACTAGTCTGCCTCCTTTTAAATGCTCAAAATGAATAATATTTTCCTTCAAAATGCAACGATGTCTGTTAAACGAAGGAGGACAGGACAAGAAGAACAGAAATATGATGTTATGGAATTAATTTTTCATCGGAAATAAAATTGAACGAAATAATACAACAAAAAAATGTGTGAGTTAATTGAAAATGATGAAGATTTTTAACAGAATAACAATTCCTTTTCATCATTTGGTTAAAAACTCTAGTTTAAACATTGCATGCATTGCATCATGCAACATGGGTACCTATTAAAATTGATATTAAATTAATCGAGACTGATTCGCATCGCACAACTTTCCGATCATGTGCAGACTCATAAAATTTTCCAATCGTACACAAATACAAAATTATACGCGCCGCATGCGATGTCTATTCTACGGTGAGAATGGGTTAGTAGATGCGACATTGGATTGGATAATTGATTGAGTAATTGGGTAATTGGCGAGCTAAGAGATTTTTTGAATTCATTACTTAATATTTCAAGAAAATGACTCGGAGGATTGTTCTATTTTTAATTAAAAATTATTCAACGTCGATGAACACACATTCCACATTTATCAGAATATTGTTGCATCGGGTTGTTTTATAAGTGAATTCTCGATTTTTGATTTGATTTATTTATTTAGTTTTATCGTTTTCTGTTTCTTACAACTTTCAGAGACATATCTAAGAGTAGACAATATGTGAACTTCCTAGTATACTTGTTAGTTGTTATTAAAGGCTGGTTGGAAGAAGAAGATATAGAAGGAATAGAAATAATTATGTTGGTTTCGTAAGAACACACCAAAGAAAACAACATGCTAACGCCGGGTTGATAGAATACGTAAGTGAATAAAACAGGTATATCCTCGAAGGAATTCGATCGTTAGGCTCTACTCCACGTTGTTCCGATATACATACTGGACTAGTAACAAGGAACCAATATTGGGTAGATTTCCACATAGACGCAGGACACACTCAGCAAGGCGAGAACTTTGTTCGTTGTGATATCGAATTGGTTTTGATTATGCGGTTTTCTTTTCAACTTTATCCGGATTCTCGCGCACTTCTTTAGGAAGCTGTGAGGCGACGGAAAAAGCATAAGCATCGGTAAAAAAATCTCGGCCTCCCATTGACATGTATATTGATTTCGTTTTTTATTCTTTAGTTCCCACCGCCCTTGTCGACGCAAGAAATACATTTCCGGTAATGAGGGAATCGTTTCCAAGAATCGTCGACTACACATATTCTACAGAAACGAAAAATGATCAAGAAAACAGGAGCTGTTAAAGAAATATAGGTATAGAAGTACGTTTGGTAATATCGAACGTGTGCTTAGAAATTTCATATATTATTATGAATATGTTTTTTTTTGCTTTTTATTTGATATTTTCTTGCGTAAAAAAGTACCTATATTTGGAGGAAGTTATTGAATGGTCCAAAATGCAATATATGACGGTAAAACAGACCGGTAGTTCCCAAATCATAAAATTCTCGATCTGGTTAGTATACATCCATCAGTTCAGTTCGCATGATGTGCGCTTCAGCCAAATCTGGTGATAAATGTGTTGTTTATTCTGGGCGAGCGACTCTTATCTGTTCGTCTCGTATTCCCCCGAATGCAATTTTTGATAGCTATCAGAGCGTGTTTATAGTGGATACAATTTCGACGCTTATTCGTTTCTTCGGAATAGACTTAGATCTGAACCTTACTTTTCTCAGTGCATGTGTATTTTCACCCTGCTAGTAAATATAAAAGATGATATATAGACGTCACATTTTCAAATATTTTTCCAGATATTCTTTCATGAACGATTTTCGTACGTTCTAGCAATTTTCTCGATTTATTTCGATTTAAAATCAAAATCGTAAACAATCTGCTATAGTAAATACTGCGCTAGTAAAATAATTACATATTAAAGATGGTCATTGTTCTCGATTGAATGTATTGATTCATGTCATATAAAGACACCTTTTATTCATTAGCGTGGATTCGAACAATATAAATGTGTATTGTTCTAACATCAAATTCCATAGATTCGAGATCTGCGAAACGACCAATGGATGCACATCCGATAGATAAGCATAGATAGATTCTATTCATTACAGGAGCTTTATCCCATGAATTTTTTCTTATAAGCTCTTCATCGGTTAGCTGGAATGCCTTGCATTCACAGTATTCACACATCACCCCCAACAAAAGACTTGTCTACAGACTAAGTTTTTATGTGAAATAAAATTTTGTTTCACACGAATTACAGAGGTCTGTAATAAACCTGTAAAACTAACCAAACCGAGGCAGAAATTGTACTTGATCATACGTATCACTGATTTGAAACGATTCATCAAGGTGTCTCTGGATTTGCGTTTTAATAAAGTAATTTAGGATTGCTAATCAACCATCTTAAGCGTGCGTCTTTGTTCTGGATGAGTCCTCGTAACTTGGTTCGACTCGAGGTTCTATTTAAGTGTGTTGCGTTTCCGACATTGTGACTCATATTTCCTCCACTAGTGCTTTTGATACGCAATTACGCTCTTTTGATATTTAGAATATACTTTAAGAAAACATGATCAAATATTTTCTGGGATAAGATATGTCAATTATTCAAAATGGCGAAGTTGCCTCTTAAAGGTCTTAAGGGTTACTTTTTCACCTAATCTATCACCTAATTGGAATGCTAGTGGAACCGTAATAAAGTTGTGTGGTTGTCAACACGGTTTTATACCAGAGGTATCTCGAAGACGTATCAGTTCTTCCCCAGCATGATACTATAATAACTAGACAAGTACGTAAGCCTCGCACGTGACGTCACTCCGAGTCCCCTTGTCAATTGCCTAACATGAGAGATTTATCGAGAAAAATATTTTTAATTTTAATTAACAATCATTTTTATTTCTTTTTCTTTATTATGATTGAAATTTCCTGCAAATTTACATTCAACTGTCTTATCCTAGTGCCTAGACCGTGTGAGACAAGTGGGCACTATATAAGAGAGAAACATGCTCGTGAGCTTATCTTTAATTCTATAAAATAATAACAAAACATTTATGTTACGTCATCCATTTTTTAGTCCCACTCTAGGTTAAAGGGTTTCGTGTTTCCGCAATTTTATTCCTGCACAAATTCCCACACGGACATCATTTGAAAGAGAACAATTTTTGACTCGTCGGAGATTAATTCGTGGAGATTAATTTTTTGGCCTTTGCCTGCCTGCATTTACTTTTTTCTTTAAACAAAAATACAAATATAACAGAATTCATTAGGCTAAAGTAAACCAACTGAGACGAGGTATCTTTATTTAGCCCTTGGAAAATTCTGCAAGGAAACCTAATAATATGTGGAGTGTTCGATTTAAAGTCACAAAGTTCCAGTCAACTTTCAGTATAACCGGAAATCAATGTGCAAATATATAACTTAAAAGGATGCTCTTATATGCTAAACCTGTTTTATGAAAATTTAAAGAAACAACGGAAGTTGTATAACAATTAATGTCATGGTTAGAACAATAACACCCTGTATAGGAATAATATATTTTTCTTTTGGCAGCACTATCGTACCTCTTTATCCGTTTATCCTTTGCGATGATCTTCTTGATTTGTTAATTATCACTTGAATTGTGGTTTAATACATTCATAAGCCTCGATAAGAGGAACTCTGAAATTCGTTTGAAAAGCGAATCATTATCATATCAGCGAAAATAATCTAAACTAGTCTTCCGTGAAGCATTGTTCTTAGCTATTCAGGAGAAATTTTGGTCCTACTAAACGGAACAAGAACGTGCGACCAAATGCATGGAACTATATTACTACAACGCACAATTAGGGTATATCTTTCAGTGCTTGATATTTTGTATTACGAATCGGTTTTTTTTATTAAAACTTTTTCACCAAACACTTTAACTTGTATAGAAATAAACAGTAATAAGAGTCACTTAATCCTATTTCAGTTGATACATTTATTAGAATCCGAATCCTTGATTATACTCTAGAATATATTAGTTCTAGGTTCTAGTAACTTAAATGGAGTTAAATAGAGTAAAATTTTTAAGTAATTTTGGTTGACTAGTTTTAGGTGCGAAGGTGATTGTTAATGTTTGTGACGCTAACAAGTGAATTAACTAGATTTAATTCAATGTTATGAGGTTGTTGAAATTTTTAGTTTGCTATGTGTTTATCTTCGCGTTTTAACTTGCCTCATTAATATTTTGCCATTAATTACCAAGAGGAAAATCTATAAGTAAACATAGGTAGCAAGCATTCGTTATACTTGAATCGTCCGGATGTCGAATTGTTAAAAATCAGCCAGTACTGTTAAATTGAACTCGACTTATACCGACTAGTGTAAGAGCGTAAGAAATCTATCGAACTCTTGCACGAATCTAATTCGACTCTCCGCAATTCCAACTGAACTCAACTCTCGTACTGATAAACTTAACTGCACTTCTAGAATATGTGTATCAATTCCAAAGTTAATGAGAACGTCTGTATGTATGGTACAGTATAGGAGGGAAGTATAGCTCTATACCTGCTAAACGTAAACACTGAGCAAAACCATGCACTTCGATCGCTAGTGACGTCACTGACAGTGACAATTTTTCACCAAATACCTTCAATGTTGAATTTCGTAGGGAGTCCAAGTGTTGTGCATTCGTTCGTTAGTGCTTTCTCTGTTCTTACGTTTCATAATTTACACAAGAAAATAAAGAAAATAATTATGTGAACTATTGTAACTACATTATTTTTTGGTAACTTATATTGTAAATATGAGACTTTAAATTTATCGCAATTTTTTTAATTTAAATAAATATATGATGAAACGCAGAGAATACTTTCACGGAGAAGGTACTTAACGCAACTAATTTGTAACCGCCGTAGTTCTACCTTTGAAGATTATTGCTTACAAACAAAACTCAGATGCCTTTTTATATGATGATCTGTCTCATATTATGTGGCCATTTGATATAATTGATTAATGATTCATTAAGTGTTTGAATAAAGCACTGGATGCCCCATATTACACCATGGTTAAGGATTTCATGAAATGTCTAGACAGTTCATGCATTGTCTAGTTTCGGCAAGTGGCTGCGACATTTTCACTAAAATCATGTTCTCTATTCAACTTGGTACTAACCATTACTTGTACAGATAATCCGGCTCCCCCGAATACGAAAGAGTGTTTATTCAATGTGTGTGTGTGTGTGTGTGTGTGTGTGTGTGTGTGTGTGTGTGTGTGTGTGTGTGTGTGTGTGTGTGTGTGTGTGTGTGTGTGTGTGTGTGTGTGTGCGTGCGTGCGTGCGTGCGTGCGTGCGTGCGTGCGTG
>JARJEB010002879.1:0-11704 GCA_030264535.1 Liometoxenus newtonarum
ACTTCCGGGCAATTTCCACTTTCCGATCAAAATTACTTTTATGGTCGACGAGTTCTACGAAATCGTAGTGGATATGGCCGGAAAGTTGTGCGGTGCGAACCCGTACCGATTTTTTAAAATGTTTTTGTAGATATTTAAAATTGCAAAGTGCGGGAATTGATTTTATTTATGAAAAAGTGCCATGCACATTCAAAAATGTAAAATAATTTTCCAACATTTCATTTTTTTAAAATAAATGGTCTTGTCGAATTTATATTTTAAAATAAATAGCAATAGACATTTTAAAAAAGGTCTGAAATTCATTGACGATTAAAAAATAGAATGCCATTCCATACATTTGCCTGAATAATATATATTTAAAAAAATAATAATAAACATGTGCAGTTTTAACTATTTAAATAATGAATGAATTAAAGTTTCATTTTGCCAAATGACTGAGTAATTTCATTTAAAGCATTTTAGATCTTAGAGAAGTTCCTTCTATGGAATAATTTAATATAAAATAAACTAACTTAATATTATTTCTTGCCCAAGATGCGATTCATGTCCTTATTCTGCCTCTGAATGTTCATGTCGGCCGTTTCCGTTTTGTACGTGATTCCCTCAATCAAATCATTCTGTGTATCGATCTCCGAGGACAAATCAGTTGCCAGTCCTTTCAGCCGACTGATTGACGAGCTCATTTCATTCAAGTTCGCTTCAAGGCGAGCGCTAATGTGTTTACTACCGGATGGCACCGTCGAATTGGTACTGATACCCTGTGGCAAGTCTTTCAATCGTGTTACTGGATGATTCTCATATCGATCGTAACTGGAGAGCGTTTCATTAATACTAGAGGAGTTCGTGACCTGGAACATATAATTATTAGAAATGTATTACACGAAGGTAGATAATTTAATTATTTTAAGACGGTTTTTAACCGAATTTTATGCTTAGCCCCGGATCAGGCCCGGAAAGCCGAGGTTGCCGGTTCGATCCCTGTCGGAGATAACTTTTCAAGCTGGTTCACGTATTCAATTATCTGAGAAATTAACATTTACAGTAATTGAATATTAATTGATCCGGGGCTAAGTATAAAATTCGGTTAAAAACCGTCTTAAAATAATTAAAATATAATTATTAGTTTTTGAATTGATCCGTATTTATTAAAGAAAATATTTTACTTTTGTTGTCGATGGCGTGCTCATGGGTGACTGATCACTGCGACCAGACATGTAGTTCTTCAAGCTGCTAAACACGGACTTGATGCCATTGATATGTTTTTGTGAGAAGCGCAGCGTTTGATTGATTTCGTCGAGGCGCTTATCAGTGCGCTCCAACTGTTCGCGTTGTCGCGATAACTCTTCGGCGGTGGCGATACCAATTTGTTCCGAATCACGCAGGATACCTACGCTACGTTCTGAGCTTTGTATCGTGCGATCTTCGATTTGTTTGCGGCGTTCTTGAAAGGATTGGACTTGCTCATCGAAACTGGGTTGTTGTGAATGCTGAGGTTTTCGTCTTGAGTTGGCAAGGAATGTTTCGTCGTCGATATCGTCCTCATCTTCATCGAATGGGTTCGTTGATGACGTGTATCTATGTCCCGACATATTTTACTCTATTTGATGGAATAAATTTACTGTATGGTATTGGGTTCTTTGGTTTCGTTAATTATCGAGATATTAAATTATTATTAAGCGCCGAACTGAACACACAACAGAACACAGACAGTTCAGTTCTGAGTTTCTGACCTTCGTCCGGACTCGGGGCGATTTGTCGCTAGTCATACGTTCGTTGGACATTGACAAGGCGTGACCTTTCGGGTGACTTTTAAACAGATTAGAGGTTTGCAACCCAATATGCAAGTTTTTATAGCGTTTTCCCCTTCCTGTGGGAGCGACTCTTATAGCGTTTTCCAGTGGCAACACTTGTGCAGATCCTGTGTTACACCGCCTCATTGGAACACACAATGGGCCCATTCGTAAGACGTAGCGGTTACGTAGCCGCTGGAATAGTAACTTGTGGTAGCGGTTCGGTGACTTACGAATGCGTTTCTACGAAAACGGGTACGAACTGGTGCGAAACAAGTCGAAACCTCTGTATAACGACTTAACGCTAAGCTTATTTTCGATTCTGTTTCAATCTTGGTTTCGCTTTCAGGTTTCGTTCTGTGCTTTAGTTTCCTTCTCGGTTTCCTTATTTTTCTTTTAGGGAAATTTTTTAACCCACCGCTAGCGGATTTCAAAGTAGCTAGAAAACATGCCCGAGTCGCTCAGAGCAACTACGAATCTAGCGGAGATGTAGCACACGCATTCGTAAGAAAAATTCGTAGCAGTTAGCCAACAGCTACGTCTTACGTATGCGCCCATTTTGAAAAATCGTTTAGAACATAACCTATAAAAGATTGCCTGAAGGCGAGCCTGAAGGTTGAAAACTCATTTGAAAAAGATTTGCATAAAGAATAATTTATATTTTTTCATTTTGGTAATTTTTTGTTTGTTAGCTACAAAAAGTAGTACAGGTCCTTCACCACTTCATGAAGAACTGGAAGATAGAAGTTCGGTTAACAAATCAACACTGGAACTGAACCCGACTCGTAGAGCTCGAGCAGATTTTTTTACTCTGGTGCAGTTTTATTGCACCAGGTTTCCCATTCGAAAACAAAATTCTGCACTGAAAATGTTATTGGAACACAAAAAGTGTACCAGTGTTATATTACTGCACCAAACTGCACTTCAGCAGCCAAGGCGCCCTGAAAATGTTCGGTTATATTTCTTCAGTCTATTGTTCAGAGATGAGTCAAAAACGCTATTAAATCGCAAAGAAAATTAAAATATTTGAAAAGCTTATTAGAAAAAAAATGAACTTCCTAAAATATGTCCTGGCAAGTTGCCAAACTTAACGGATTTAAATGAATTATTTGGTAGTATACATTTCGTTTTATTAAAATTTACCCGCAAATGTAATTTGAAACATTGCAAACTTCGAAAGAAATATTCAAAGATGTTACTTACAGTTAAATTCTAATTTGTAAAATTAAACTTTTACTATTACACTCAATATTTTTATTCAAGTAAATTGATAAAAGTGTTAATTACCCTGTACATGTCATTATTAATTGAAATATTCATTTTTCAATCATTTACTCAATCGTTTCATACATTTCTTCCTTTTTTGTGATTCGTTATTCTTCATAATGTTAATTACGTATTGTTAATTGGTTTTAATTAGCAATAATAATGGGAAATAGAATTATAAATATATTATACACAATATACGATAGAAAAAAAATTTACACCACAAATAAAAAGAAAAAGTTCGTACCCCAACTTTTGAAGACTAAATCTTAGTATTATTTATTTGTCCATTCATTTAAACTTTCTCTTTTCAACTAATAGAAGTTGATTTGGACTGACTAAAGAAAAATTTCAGTTTTTCGATTTTTACTACATAAGAGTTTAGGAACGTAGAAAACGTACAACAATATTTACAAATTATGATTTTGTTTCGAAGGTGCGCAAGCAATTGCAAAAAAGAACCAATAATAATAATCAATTTGCTATTTTCTTTTAAATCTTTCTTACTTTGTCTATAAATAAACATAAAAATACATCAAAGTTGAATTTTAATCACGTACAACAAACGATACATGAAATGATATTAGTAGAGAGCGTTCCAAATCAACGTACACGCTCACTTTGCGCCTGGAAGCGTTCTTAAGGTGCGTTTTTTTGCTCACGAAGGGGAAGGAAGATTGTTGAATTTGAATTCTAAAAAATGCACAGCTCCACAAACCGGCTTTAGCAGGAGTGGGGGAAGTAGGTTGTTGTTCTGTCACCTTCCCTAAAAGCTAAACTAATGTATATTAATTCTGTCAAAACAAGATATGGAAAATCAGCAAAACATTCCCCCACTCTTTAATCTTTCGTTTGCACGGTCTCTCGAGACGGTGTGACAAGTATAAAATGGAATGAGTATTCCGTACCGAAAAAACGACTTATGTATGTCATTCAGTCTTCCAGAAATTAGCAGACGTGAGCAAAAAATGCACCCATAGTCACATTAGAGGGGTTTACGGAACGATTGGTATTCGAGAACAACACTATTCTGCGATTCTCACAGAACAGTGTACTCGGGCGCGGCCCTGGATTGACTCGAAGCCAATCGAGTTTAGTTTCCGTAAATCTCAATGGATACCTTTTCCCACGACTAGCAACTTGAGGCGTTTGCAGTGTGACACTTAAATTTGAAAGTCTAGAATTTACACCCTTTTTGTAATTTAAAATTGATAATTTCAAACAGTGCACGTTAACGGAAGTCAAAATAACAATAGAACTCCCCGGGGCTTTGTTCGGAGAGTTGATTTGGGACGTACCCAACCAATATTCAAATATTTTATTATTAAAATTTAGCGCTTCTGAATCTGTTCGATGAACCTACAGTGAAGACCTCATCAGAATTTCATTTATTTCAATATTAAAATTATAGTAATGTAAAATATAGAAACTCAGATTTAAAATGATTTTGGAGCATTATTGATACTGAATGGCGCACAAGTCATGACTCATGAACTCAGATAAATAATAGAGAAGTTGCCGCATAGCAGCGATTTGTTTAGTTCAACATTGGTATGCCAAGATTCTCGTCGGTGAGGATCAAGAGCCAGATTCCTTAAATCCTATGCTTAAATCGAATCAAACCGTCATTGTCGGCATATGTGATTGAGAGAGAGAGAGAGAGAGAGAGAGACTAAGCAGGTCGGGCTTATCCACTAGGCCAACCTAGGCGATCGCCTAGTGCGCCGTAAACAGCAATAATAGTTTCATTTGCATTGCACTAAACAACGTACAATAGCTAAACAGGCGTATTTGTCAAATCGCCTAGGGCGCTTAGAATTTCTAAACTGGCCCTGCGGCTAAGTGAGATGTTTGAGACCAAAATTGCTATGGGTGGAGTTACGAGATTACGTTTCTAGACTGTTCTTGACCTTGATTATTCTGAGGTCTCAGGTCATAACATATCACAATTTTGAAAGAATTGAGGTAGAAATTAACCAGAAAATCGTAAGATATATTAAAATAACCATGAACTATAATATTCGTTAGTTAATGAAAGTAATGCTCAAAAACATGAGTGAATTTTTTATTTACAGTGAAACGAAAATTGACCTCTGTCAATGCGTATAACTGAACCCATCGCTAAATAAAGACTTTATGATTAATTCTCTACCAATTCGAATCCAATAATATTCACGGCAAGAATGAATGTAAATAATGACCAATATTATAATGGCACGTATACCTTTTTCATCTAAAATGTCTTCAAAATTTCAAATTCAAGACTTGATAAATTTATTTCAGAAAGCTGTCCTCGCCTTGTCTTAAAATCCTCGCGCTTCCATCATCATCATCCACAATTGCTTTATATGTATATTTTAATGCATAGCTACATTAATTTGTTGTATTCCTGATGCTTATTAAGTTCGTAAAATGTATTGTGTGTATAATTCTATCATTTAAAATGATTGATGAAAACCTCTCAGCATGTTTTCTTTTTAATCAGTTTAAATCGTATTTAATGTAATATGAAGGGAAAGCAGCTATTTCGTTTTTTCGTTGTTGAGTCTTTTATTCATTATGTCTGAGCGAATTGGTACCCACATAGGCTTCCATTACCTGTAACCAAGATAGTGAATAAGCAATCAATTATACAAAAAAAAAGTTTTTCAATTCAATTCTTACGCTAAAAAAAAAAAAGAAACTTACCAAAGAGACGATGATATTTGTGATTTGTTATGATGATGTGTAATAAACAATATTTATGAGTATGAATTTGATTTGGTTACGATTATTTTGATATTATTAAGTTGTGTTTTTGTGATTTGATTGCACATTGATTGATTGATATGATGATATGCACGCACAACGCACGCACGCACTACAGGTAACTTAAAACTGCAAACAAACAAAACAAACAAAATTCAAAATACAAATTGAAAATGTTATACTTGTAACTTAATTATATAACAATTATTGCGTTAAATAAACAATGATTCCACAATAAATAGACAAATATTGCAACAAAAGAAAAAGCAACAAAAATCAATAAAAAATTTAACACAATCTTTTCCATTTCTCAATTTTTGTTAAAGCTGGTAAGAAAAGTGGATGTCATAGTCTTGATTTTTTTAAATGCAGCAGTCGTTTGTGCGCATGCGCGATAGCGCTGACTTTTCTACATGTCATTAGTTAATTTTAGTTGGATTTCATTATTTTAGAATAATTCTATGTGTAAATATGTACAAAGACAATGTTAAATCATAAATGTCAATTAATTAAATCTATTAAAGATAATTCTAAATTAACTCTAAAACAACATTCTACTTTTATATTTACTCAATCAATAAAATATAAATTTAATAAAAATAAGAACATGCATTTTAATGCTAATTAATCTCAATATTTATGGAAATTTTATGCAAAATTAGCAGCTCCGGGCAGCTTATAATTAAACTTTGTACATGCGCATGAACGGTAGCGCAAACTCTTATATTGTGAATTATTTAGAGCAGGTTGTTACATTGGGAGCCTCGTTCTCATCAGGGAATATTCGGAAATCGCAGTTTTCACAATTCCCATAAACGAATAGTATCTAATCTAACTTTTTTACAAGGGTGGGCATTCAAAAATTGCGAATTTTCGCAAAAAGTTTGAATGATTACAACTTTTTCCGGTGGCTGTCAAATTCTCCGAATATTCCAATGTTGTTTTTTTCTTTTTCTTCTTCAAATATTCGCATATGGCAATGAGACTATGCGTTAATAGTTAAAATGCATGTGCGCAGTAACGCCCGTAAGTAAAGAACTGCATAAAACCTCCTTAAATAAGTTTGAACCTAACTCTTCATTAATTTGTCTTCGATTTTACTTACACATAACAGATAAACTAATCTTACTTATTTACTGCGTTATTTACTGGCTTGCAATTAAACCTAGTAATTATTCATCAACATAAGCTATGCTTAAGACGATAGCAATAAATAAAATAATTACGAAGAATAAGACAATATAGATAGATATAAAGAAGCAAACAAGTATATACACAACAAACACAAACTAAAAAGGTAGAAGAAAAGTCAATGTTATGGCACAATTGAGACAAGACAGGAAAGAAACCGAACATCTACGTAAATAAAAACAAATCTAACAAGTACACGTGCTGGGCCAGCGAGAATTAAGTGTTGAAACGTGCAAAGAAGTGAAGAAAAAAAACTACATGACATCAACAAACATCTCGCACGGATTGCCCATCGCTATCTTAAATGACTGTCTACTACCGGCTAGATCCTTCGACTGAGCCGCCACTTGCGTACCGCTACTTTGATCCGATCCATTCGATGATCCGTTCCCATTGCCACCATTCCCAACATTGCCAGCCGCCATAGGGAGCGCTGACCGCGGACCCAACGATGTCAGATCGCTGTCTGAGGCGCTGCTTTGCGCCGCTGCAGCGGCATCCTTTAAGTGTTCCGAACCACCTGATGAACCACCTAAGAAATTCAATCAAACACAAAATCATGCAAGGAAATGAAATGTCAAAACAAAAATCAAGGCCCTTACCACTACCACTAAGCACGCTTTCCTCCCGATTGTAACCATACACAGTGTTCTCGCTGGTGGGGTAGAACGGCATCGGCATGTATTCCAACGGATTGTACGTTCCGCTATATGGCATGTAATTCGGTACGTTTGGCAACGGGCCAACACTATCAGTATCACCCTGTAGTTTCATATTACTCATTGCCGAGCACAAATCGCCGAAGATGTAGTAGCACTGTTCGGAGAAGGTGATTTTATTGACTGTATGTCGGATGAAGCCGGATTTGAGAAGATGCGAGGCGTATTTGCGTGCATCGCGCCGATCCTGGAAACCGTCGACATGGGTCAACAGCCAGTCGATCATATCGGTGCCGATGAATGCGTTCGGAATGGTGATCTTCAACCACATGCGGTCGCGAATTTCCAGGCCACTTTCAGGACGAGCCATTGCTTGCACTATCGTGTGCATCGGCGCTGTTACACTAAGTGGTTCTAAATCTAAATCTAAACATTAATTATAAAATAAAAAATTGAATGTTAAAACAAAATAGATTTAAAAAAAAACATTTTAAGCAAAAGTTGACCAAAAACAAAGAAATATCTTCAAGGAAAATAAGAAGAATGTGCAAGAAAAATTGATGATAACCTTGTGCAAACGTACCAGGACCGAGAAGACACTCACGTTCGTTAGCCGGAATTGTGCTGGCTATCGATGCGCTCGACACCGTGCTGCTACTTGGTGGACGTGCGACTGGATCACCTCGAACAGCTGCTGTATGTGCTACCCATGCACCTAAAAATGACACAATAAAAGAACAACTTTACAATGAGTAGCCATGCTTATGTGCGCCACTACGCATGCGTACCTGGATCAATGGGTCGAACAGGTTCAGTCCGCGGTATCGTAAAATACCCTTTGGGGTTCGGATCCCAACACTTTGCCACCACCAATTTGATCGGACCCGGCTTCTGAACTACTTCCCTCAGCACACGGACCGCTTCATCATTCGACATATTCTCGAAATTGACGTCGTTCACTTGGAGTATCATATCGCCGGGTTCAATACGTCCATCTAATGCTACAGCACCACTACGCAAGCCAAGAAAAAAGTCAAGAAGAAATTTATCAAAGAAATTAAAGAATGTTAAACTTACCCTTTCATTATTGATCCGACATAAATCCCCCCGTCCCCGCCTTTGTTGCTTTGGCCGACTATAGAAATACCTAGGAAGTTCACAGTATCCATGTTCAGCGTGACAGTGATGATATTCAGCGACATCGTAGAGTCGGTGATGGAAGAATAGGAACTCGTCCTCGACATGGCTTGCAGGCGCTGCTTCCGTCGACGTTGCGGCCGTTTTCTGCCCGCCACGTGCAGACGACTCATGCTCGAACATTCCGAGAGCGCTGTGTGCCGGCCAGTGGTTTCCGATTGGAAGCTTGTACTCTCCAAATCGGAACTTACTATCGACGCGGTTTCATACAATCTAATCATGAAATAACACCTTAATCATGAAAATTACGAATCACAATAAATTACTTTATAATCGCAAAATTTCGATCGAAGCACCAACATTGGATAATTATCTTCAAAAATTCATAAAACAATGATAAATATTACAATGACAATGCCAGAGACGACTCAGCGCAAACATTCAAAGACAGCTGCGTGCCGACCAATGGTTTCCGATTGGAAGCTTGTACTCTCCAAATAGGAATTTACTATCGATGCCGTTTCATACAATCTAGTCATGAAAATTACGAATCGTAAGAAATTGCTTTACAATCGCAAAATTCCGATACAAGCACAAAATATTACAAGATAAGACTTGCGATTTCTTCATATATGTACATAAATTAAATTTATAAAAAAAGCTAATGCCAGAGTACCGTGAGTTGTTTCCAGGGGTATATCGAACCCAGCTACAGCTTTACAAGTATTTTCCCTTTTCATGCTTAATTGATAAACCTTTTCAATTCTATAAACAAATATTCACAAATATTTGTATCTACCTTGGCATATGTCCATTCATCCTAGAAGAATATTTGTGATGCCGTCTCCCTTGCCGTGAACTTATAATACTTTCCGTGTCAGTGCACACCGATTCCGGCGGTTGAGGGTGAGGCGGAATTCTGGGTTCATTCGAATGTGTAACGCTGTCAGTGCACTGTGAACCGCCATCACTCTGATTCGAACCTTCAGCTGATACCAACTAAAAGATAAATAACTTATCATGTAATGCACTTTTTACACTTCAGCCCTTCAGCACCGTTTCGAAATCGTATTGGCCACTGGTAGTTGTTATTGTAAAGACCCACTTACCCAACTAACGACACGACCATTAAAACATGGTAAATGTGAGGAATCATCTATGATTTCTTCTTTCACCACTCTGTGAACACATTCAATAATAAATGTTAACAACTAACTATTAAAAAAACATTAGCTACTTTCGATATGCCAGTCTAAGCTATTCGTAGTCCCTTACTACCCTTACTACTACTTTATAATATATAATTGAAACTTAAACAACGGTTGTCATGGTAACGGCGGAATATTCGAAATAAAATTACCCGAAATCATCGTCCATCGATTTAAAAAAAAACTTATAATTCGGTCGGTTGAGTACATTCTTGAAGTCGACGAGGGTCACCTTATCGGGGCCAATGGGGATCTTCACTAGGTACGGCGTCTCCTCGTCGTCGATGTGGTAAATCACTTTCGTCTCGTCCATTTTTCTGACACAAATAGATGGTTATTCACAAATCTCACTTAAGCACCATCCCCAACACTAAAACTTATTTGATGCTCTCAGAAAGTTTTTCTTTCACTTTTCTTTCTTTTTCACGACGATCCCCAAGATCCCACAGCCATTAACATCTCATCAACATGGCTGCCTACCGTCCCCGTACGTACATCAAAATTTACACTGCATATTCACGAATAACTCAAATATCACATGGCAATTCGTGTTCATAAACTTCTGTAATTGGGTTTGGCGCATGTAGAATTGTTTTTAGCTTGCTGGAAGTGTACGAGTAATGAAAATGAAAATGAGTTGGGAGCTCAGTCAATATTTACAATGGTGGAGAGCGATACTAACGCCAGAGCCATGGAAGACTATGCGGCTGTAATGGAAACCATTAAAATTAAAGGTATACGGAGGCGACCTCTAGCGACTGATTCTTTTTTGCGTGTTCGTTTATATATGAATGTTCTCAAGTTCTCTGAAATAAGTACTGTTCAATATATACAGTCTGTTTAGTTGAATCACCTAACGCAACGCACAAGAAAAATGAAATAACATTAATAAAGTACAGTTTAATTTTACTTTATTAATGTTATTTCATTTTCCCTGTGCGTGGTGTTAATTATTTTGGTTACAACTGTAAAGTTTGCAATTTGCAATTATTAAACAATTACTACTATGCACACATGCACACTCATAATTCGATATTTAGAGTAAAATATAGATACCTTGAAAGGCCGGATCGACGAAATTGTTATAAAATTCTCGTCTAAATAAATAGTTGATATATTTTTGAACGGAAGTAAATAATTTTCGTGGAAGAGAAAAGTATCGAAACATTAAAAATATAAGCTGTTTTTCTTTGTAAGTAACTTTTCTGACGAGTTAAAGTGAAAGCAAAGAAACGGTTTCGTGAAACTGATGGTGCACACGATCCCCACCACAATTTTTTAACTTTCACTTTAACTCGTCAGAAAAGTTACTTACAAAATATCAATTACGGTAAGTAGGTTATGTCATATTTTCCGTGCTAGACTAGAACTAGCAGTTCGTTTACTATCTCGTTTACTACGTACTCGAGTAAGTAACCTAGGGTTACTCTGTACACTCCGGGTAAGTAACCCAGAGTAGGTTTCCGAAAACGCTTCTATCATAGCTGCGTTCAGATATTCAGAAAGAGTTGGGGTATGTTCAGATAAGTGTTCTTGCTTAGAATAGTGTCACCCTAGCCCAGGTGTCGGCAGACTTTCCAGTGAGAAGAGCCAAGTTGTGAAGAAAACATGATAACGAAGATATCAGAGAGCCAATTTTTATCTAGCCGATAAGTTTTGGTGACCAAAAAGAAAAGCTCTCAAGTCTCAAGTACTAAATTAGTAA
>JARJEB010002930.1:0-20026 GCA_030264535.1 Liometoxenus newtonarum
AATGCAGGCAATTTATTAATACGCTCGGGCTTTACTACACTCGGCTTCGCCTCGTGACGTAAACTTGCCCTCGCGTATAATAGCCTGCATTATGGGCTCATTGAATAATATACTATAAGTGCGGAACTTGGACGTTGCTGAAGTTGGTCTCGTTACACATTGCTTTACGGATTTTGGACCAGTACCAGAGCAACCAAAACGATAATAGTAGATTATATCATAAAGCGTGTAAGTGTCACTTTGTGTGGCGAGTAGGAAGAGCGAGTCGGACAATTCCTACTCGCCACACAAAGTGTCACTTATACGCTGAATGATATATACTATTTTATCTCCGAACGCCATTTAATTTACACAAAATTGTAAAATAATAAATGAACAAATAACAAGAGAAATTGTTGAATCTCGTTTGAATCGTTGAATCAGAATAAACAATTCGTGCATGTCAACGCTATGGTATTTGACGTTTGTTACCGTTACGCCAGTTGGGTTGCATATAGAACTGCTCCACTGCGTACTGCACGCCGATTGGTCTTAATCACTGTATGCGCCTAGGAGGTATAAATTATTCACTTATACACCTAGGAGGTATAAATTATTATGAGTACCGGAGGCGCCATAAAGCTACACTTATACACCATGCAACAGTGAATGTAATGTGTCACTTATACGACGTTCGAAGATAAAATCTATTTATTTACATGCCTGCTGTTTTGTAAATATTCTTAAACTTAACAAACATTGAAAATATTGCAATGGTATATTTATTTACTTATGAATATTGAAAAATAACAGTAATTTTTCAAGGATAAACGGAAATGTTTTGAAAATGTATGCAAAAGATAAAATAAAGAACAACATCCTTCCGCCTGCCGGCTTCAAGTACTTGTTGAGGTTCATGATGAAGACGGCAGACGTATTCAGAACCGCCAGAGCCAGAGAAGGTACTGTTTGGTTTTTTACTCTTTTTTTTTGCCTCAACCTGAAAACAGAAGGTTGAATCCAATCCATGCACCCATGCAACACTTATTTTCATGTTGGCCGTTCGCCTTCATCGTCGAAAGTCGAAACTGTGAGTATATACTCTCTGGTCCATGATTCGTGAACGACTCTATCGTCGTGTATCGTATGATATTCTATGAATAGAAAGAAGCTCTTGAGTATGTATATGTATATTTTTTACTCTCATGCCGATTTAAGTCTGCCTCCTCCCGTATTTGTCTCGCGAGTCACGAGCAAAAATCAGAAGATCGATGTGAGGATGGGAGCATTACAACAATATCTCAAGCATATTTATAGATATAACAAACAAAAACAGATTCGTTTCAGCAGCAATGTGATTCAATATTGTTTGCATAACTATCAAAACATTCCTATTTCAATTTTAATCTTCCATACATTCCTAGTACAACAAAAGTATCTTATCTGTATAAGTTGCAAAACCTTAAAAGCTAGATATGTGGGGCACGTCTCTGTTGTTTACATATTGAAATAAAATTATTTAATTAATAAAAAGCAACAACAATAATTGCCTTACACGTGTAACGATGAATTGCATTTACTTAATTATAATTGTTCTAGATTTATTGAATATTATTTTTTAATAAAATCATAATTCATAAAATCATTTATAAAAAAAACAACCAATTAAAAACCATAGACTTTTGAAAATTGTGTGGATTGCACGTTGACATCTCTCTTTCTCCTCCTCTTCCAGCATCTTTTCGCAGTTCACGAAAAAAATGCAACTCACAGATTTTGCCGTGGGTTGCACGTGTACCCTTGCAACCAACGAGTCGACGCCTATGTATACTATATGTATATGAAGGATATTAAGGCAAAACACATATCCGGTATTTGCCGAATCTGACCAATATCAGATTTGCTCTGAACTCGCCGAATGTGTGGTTCCGTCAATTTATTTTCATACGTCCTTTCGTCTATAAAAAATGCATGCCAATTCTCAGTTACATTTCAATTTGCAACTGCAACTCGTGTTTATTTATAATTTCATGCTTATAGGTAGATAGTTGCGGTAGACTTAACATTATTAGTACTTAGTTGTATATGTATAAGTAGTAGTAGGTCGTTGAAAGTGGAAAGGATAACTTTATGCCGATCGAACGATCGACGCGAACACCAATTGCAGCGCGAAACGTAAACGTTGCGACTTTATCGCACTGATCCGTACTTATGTTACAATGCCACTCACACAATATAGGTATGGTATATCTATGCCATCGTATTTCGCGTTCCTTCTAATAACAACATAGAAGCATACATTCGTACATAGTGCCTGTAAATGTACATTGCGTTTTTTTTACTATCTTCCATAGGGATTTACATCTCAGTTGCAACCGGAAAAAGTTGCTATCATTCCGACTTTTTGCGAATATTCGCAATTTTTGAAAACCTATGCTGTGTGTTTAGGTACGTCGAAGTTGACAGAAACGGAAGTCAGGTGACTGTAACCCAACTTTTAAAAAGTTTTAAAAATTTGGGTTAGTGTTACCTGACTTCTGCCAACTTCGGCGTAAAAATGAATGGAAAAAAACCGGACGAATTATTCACACTGAGAAACATAAAAATCGGGAAAAGTGCGATTTCCGAATATTGCAAAAAAAATTTCCCACATATTCGTAACTAAGTCATTTTCAAATGACTTTAAGTTTTTACCATGCAACCAAACAACGCGATATCAAGTTATATCGCGGTGAATTTCCATTATTTAAATACAGACCTGCACTCTCTGTATGTCCTTATATTATTATTCAATGTCACTTATCCATACAACTAACAATGACTACGTATTTTTTCAATAGATACCTGTAGTGTATTGTCAGGGACTTCCAGTTCCAGTTAAATGTAAAAATATATGCCTCTCATATTATTTCTCATTTCGTATTAATTTTAATAACATACATAATTGAAGGAAGAGTCTCAAACTCTAGTCTATGGCGTTCGGAGTGCGGACATTATCATCACCGAAGTCAATTAAAAACTTTGCTTTTGTTTGTTTTTTTTTTCAAGTTTCAAAGTTGCGACCCACGCTTTTTATATGTACCACGAAAATAAGTGAGAAAACTTTGCTCGTCACAAAATTTAATCACAAACATAACCAAAAATAATTCGTACGTGAATACGTGATGGTCCTTCTGATTAACTTATTTTTTTACGCCGAAATCTCACGGAGATTCGTAAATTGTTAAATTTCATTGAATCAAAAGTCCTAAGGAAAACACGTTTTGCTTTCTAGGGTGTCATATACCGTGCGTTTATTTTACCGCCTAACATAACATATCCAATAAACGAGTCAAACTCATGGCAGTGTGCTACAAATACACCGACGGACGGAGAGAGCGAGCGAGAGAGAGAGACAGAGAGAGAGAGGGGGGGGGGGGTGTGGGGCGGAGGACGACACATCACTATGACAAGTCAGTGCAACAGTGTGAGTTCTATTTTGATGATTATTGGAAACCGTGTTGAATCGAGATTTGCGTTATGTGAGTTATGAGAAAGAAGTTATCAGTTCAAATATGACAAGAAAGAAAATTGAAGACTCACAATTATCTACTTTGATCGTGCATCGGCACTGCCATGAGTTTGACTCGTTTATTTTAGCCGCGAACATTGCGTACGCCACATGCTTTGGTTGCACTGTAAAATAAACCCTCTGTATGTTTGGAGATGAGTAGATATTTTGTTTCGGTAAAGGGCGGTTTTTAAAGCACTCCTGTCGCTTGGTATTCTGTTGCCTTGGGTATTATAATTTACTAAAAGCAATTTCGCCCAGCGGGTGGTCGTCCTCGTCGACTACGTTCATTCGGACTAGCGGGTGGCTGGCTGTTTAGGTAGGTTTAGGATTAGACGGTACGCAACGCTTTCCTTCCTTTTTTTCCTATAGTAAGCTTACAGCAAGCGGCGTTCTTCCACTTTTTCAGTGTTCACATCTAAGCAAATTGCTCCTTGAACGAACTCACCAGTTTATAATTTTATAATTTACGCGCTTTGTAGATGTAGGAAAAGTTCTACTTCTTGTAGAAATTCGAATGAAACTTTATGATGAGATTGTTAGAGAGGGATTAAAATGAAAATGTAAAAAATACAAAAATTTAAAGTGGTCATAACAGTCTTTCTTTCGCATATTTAATTCCATTTAAAAGTGACATTGGTGACATTTCCAAAATCTTCGTATCTTATTTCAATATTTAAACAATATACTAAGTTTTGGTGATTCTTAATTTTCGTTTAGCCTTCCAAGCTTGTCCAATAAATTTCATCACATGCAAGATGCAAAATAAAATTTTCACCGCCTGCGCTGAGCTGTAGTTGGTTGCCTGAATATGAATATTGCCTAGACGCCTGTTTGTGAAAGGAAGTAAATTGAGTTGAGCGCGGGTGTTGTTTTCCCGGTAATAACGAAAAGCGAGAAGTCTTCTCTCTTTATTTACCAATTTCGTTACTTCGTATCCGTATGTTCATTCACTTTACTTCAGTGAGTCCTTGCGTTTTGCGTCCGTCCATACTCCCAAGCTTGCAACTTGTTATAATCATAGTCCCTCCCTTTTCGTATATCCTTCTGTCCTCCTGTTCTGTTTTGTTACAGCAAATGATGGGTATGATGATCCTGCGGCAGGCGTGTATGCATTGTGCGGACGACCAACGCATATGCGAATAATTATATTCCCATGCGTGTATTATACACTTGGGTCTGTCTCATGTGTCGCATTTTCAGCGTCCCGCGGTGTACGAATGAATGTGTTAAGTGTGCGAATGACTCGTGTCAGCCGCGTCCACTCTTTGCATAGCGTCCATACAATTGGGGATACACAGGACAGGATACAACGTCAACGCCGGCAAAATGGAATGTGGAGAATATATTTTCATAACGTCCTCTGGTCCGCACTGTTTATCCTGCATGTGGAAAGTTACAAATATTAGGGTTGCACATGTTTATAGTAAATGTATGCTGTTGTTGGGTTATCTGGTTGTTTTGATGTTGATAGGAGTGGAAGGAAACTCACTATCCAGTCCAGCTTCTACTATTATGCTAATACAACTTAGTGGGGTTATTTGTCTTCCAACAGCGTTATTCCGGAGCACGTTGGCTATTAACAAATATGTTTCGTACTAAGTATTGTAATTCCGCTACCAACATAAAACGGGAAATGGGAGTAGAAGCAAGTATATTTAATGAATCGTATTCTTGGTGCGTAGGAATAGTTGACGCAAGAGAAAACATATTGTGCGGAAAATACGTGAAATTTCGTGGAATGAACATTTGTACCAAAAAAAATTGCCAAACTAGCTGAAATCGAGTTGCCCATAACTGTGAGATAAGATATCTATAAATAAGATCATATAATGAAAAAAGGTGAAATTGCAATGAGCAATAAAGGAAGTGAGGAATGGAAATTTTATTCAAAAACAAGATTAAACTAAAAATTGCAGCGGGTGCTATACGAAACTGGAAGAAAAAAGATATTTTATAAATTTATGAAAATTTATTATTTAAGACTTAATTTTATCAGCTATAGAGAATTTGATAAAACATATTACATATTTTTATATTTATTTAGTAAATTACCTAATTTATTAATAGATTTATGACAAAGTTAATCATCAGGAATATGATAACAGTGTGGAGTTAAGTGAATACCTATTTATTATTTTGGATATTTTGGAAATATCGATATGTCATTTTGGTATTTCACATCTCAAAATCTTTGTTTCGAGGTGTTCCATACCTGGTTTCTTATCACAAATTTTGAGATACCTATCTATGGTTCATAAAATTGCTGAACATTAGTCGCGTTCCTTTTACACGAAATCTCAGTTATGACGTCATGACTAAATTCGTTGGGGGGTGTTTGGGCCGATGGAAATTTCTTTGTTGAAGATTTCTAGAAGTGAGCTAGGCGGCTCATTTCGCTCGCGTTCCTTTTAACATCTAATTAATGACGTCATTTTCTGAGTTCACTGAGTGGCTGACACTCACTTTGGTGTAAAAGGAACGCAACTATTCTATGCAATTTGCGTGAAACACCTTTTTTGCACCTTTATTTTTAGTACCTTCTCAGCAGCGGTAATTTCACGCTTTATTTCATTTGCACTTGTATATACATACATTCATACATACATACAATTTTCTTTCATTTCATTCTTTCATAAAACGCACGAAAAGAATAATTGCCTTCGATATATCACGTAATGTAACACTTTATAATACACTCGTGCCGCCCTCATGCCTTTTCATTCCTCCATGTACAATTCCCATTTTCACGCTTGGCAAGCTGAGCCCAAACCAAATCTTCTTTCATATGTTTCCTGATTTCCGTGTTTTCTTGCTTTTTCACGTACATTTAACAAACACCTCTCTAATCCAACCTTCTTCTTACTTCCTACTGGGGTACAACTACATGTCCCTTTTAACTTGTTTTCACTTCCACATAACTTCTCGCTACTTCTCATCTTTTCAAATATTAAGTGCAATTTCTTTTCTGCACACAAAACAGCAAGAAGGAAGGAGGCCGCACATAACACGGCTGTTTGTTATTGCTTTTCTAACCCCCCGCCACGTGCTCCCTTATGTCTAACGCCGTAACGCAGATTCATTCCACTATTTTATATGCTTGGCGTTCGTGATTTTTTCATGGTTCTCGCTTCGTAAACGTACCTTTCGAAATATGCCTGAAATATAAGGTGTTACCCTCTTACACTTAAAGCACAGATCAACAAAGCTGAGATTTAATTTATTTTGATTTTCTTTCATCTTTCTTTGTCCTGTGCATCAAATATTGAACATATATATCGGTTAACATCAACTGAAATCGTATTCGTATAAAAAAACGAATGAATAAAATTCTAAGGAATCTCCAATAAATTGTAATGTGATTCTATACTAAATGCGTTCAAAGTAAATGATTTTTTCTTTTTATTCAACGCCCGCGGCGCGTATTTAAAGTAGAAAGAAGGAACATGTAAAGAAATTTATATAGAAAATATGTAATATTGTGAATGGTTTTATGACTATAGTAGTGAGCTAAAAGAATGCTGAAATAGACACACACAATGCTGCGAATAAAAAAGGTAGACACACACATTCAATAGCTTCGGGTAAGTAAGTTGACACGCATATGAAGTTTTATCTGACTTCCCTATTTACCGATCTATATGGGACTATATCTACTATAGCTATAGGTTATTACACTCTATTATTTACTATTCACTTTGGTGTAAGTTCATTGGTTTCATTTTATATCCATTTTATGCATTTATTATTTACGTTATATGGGATTATTTTACATGGTCTATTGTTACTTATATAATAGGAGCAAATTAACTGACTAAACTACTAAGTTTATTGCGAATGGGAAAATTCTTTTACTTGTAGGCTAGATTTAGTTCTAGTTGCTATAAATAAGTCAAAGGAAACGCCGTCAAAAGAAGAATTAAAAATGAAGAAAGAAAATCGAAAAACTCCATAGACATGCAACATCCATTTTATGTCTCATACGAAGCTTCAGATTTGACCGTGGATGGCGCTAAAATCGTAAAATATCTTACATATATATATGTATAGTCTAGTCATGCATGAAAAGTAATTGATTTTTAGCATTCAGTATTATTTATTTTCAGTTAATTTGTCAAATCGATGACTGTCATTTTTTTATCTTGCTGATTTAATTTGTTATTGAATCTTGATTTCTTGATAAGAACATTTATCGTTGAGTTGAATGTGAGATTGCGACCACCGCGGTTAGGTAAGTGAAGTAAAGTAAAAGTGAATCAAAATAAGTGATTGTTACTTATATGTGTTGCACTAATTTACATCCAGAATGACAAGATCTTAATCACTTCCTAGTGTTTTGGATATATAATAGCAATTAATATGTCAAAACTGTTCTAAATATGTGTACGAAGCACTATGAATCTGATAACCATCGTCTGCCTAGCACCCGGTAAAATCTTGACTAAAGTCTAGACTCCCATTTAACTTTGAATATTTATTGATGTTTAAAACTCTGACTCCCAGGGTTCTACTATAAACATTTTTAGTTGTCCGTCCCTTTGCCTTTATTCTTTAGCTTTACCTAAGACTTTAGAGTGAACAGTGAAGTTATAAATATGTAAATTACAATATACCTAACTTAATGGAACAATTAACTTCCAATTTGATTTTCTTATAAAAATCTGTATACCTAATGAAATGGCAATCTTTTGGCATAAATTAGGATAGAAAGCTGACAGCCGACCAAAATTCTAGCCACTATCAAAAAGTCATAACTATATGGTAACAAAACAAGAAAGTGACAAAGTTCTCAGTTTTCTGCTCACTTTCTTTTCAAATGTGCCATTGTGTCAAAATCGTTTTATTAATGTTTCGATGGAAAAATGTGACCGAAGGAAAAGCAGTGTACCTAACGTAAGCGGAAAAAAAATCACTTTCGCGACTTCGTCTCGTGCTTCATTCAAATTATCGTGCTCGTGAGAAATTGAATACTGTCAAATCGCATTAGGTAAACTACTATTTGCCAACTCAGGTGAAAATAATGAAGATATTTCCACTTGTCCGTAAAGGTATAATTCGCGTTTCTTGTATGAAACGGCTCAATTTATCACAAGGCGTGTATCACTAGTTGCATAAATAGCTAGTTTAAGTGATTTAAAGATTGTAGTAGCATGATATTTATGATAATTCAGAATGACTTTGGTAATAGAATCGAAAATAATATGATGGCAAGGCAACAAAAGCGCGGAACCGGTCGTGATCGTGAGTGACGACGTTGAAGTTCCAAGTGAATCTGGAGAATGAAGAAGAACGTACGTAATCGTCTACATTCTACTCTACGTCACAAGATTCACAAGTACGAGTGCGCATTTCCTACTTATTGAACTTAAAGTACAAGTTTAAGTCCAGGAAAAAGACTGTTTACTATTAACGGCAAAGGCATGACCTTTTTATTGATAAATAAGTACCGTTTGTAGTACTATTATAGAGGGAAGTCCAGGTCCATACTACTATTTTATTAAACGCATTCAAACTTATTCGAGCGCAATCACAAAACATGAAGTAGACCGTATTGTAATTTATTATTTATTGTAAGGAAGTATGTACAAGTAGATAGATACCAGTGTAATAATATCTTAAATATTAAAGCATGAATTAAATATGAAGTGATTGTAGTAGTAAGGCGCATACTTGTGTCTTGTGTTTCTTATAAATTTACTTAACGTCATTTAACTTTAAGTAAGTAACTGTTTTGAAGCTGCACTCAAATTAAGTTCGTATTTTTTATGAATGAAAGTGTTGATATGCAGGATATTGGCTTGGCTTTCAAAATAAAAATAAATTGTTTATTGGTATTTTTATTTTGTTCCAGTATTTTGTGAAACGTACTACATAAAGATAAATACACTCAACACGTTTTCTCAACGTTATGAGATTGAAATGTATATGTAATTGGGCAATAGTGAAATATTCAATTCAGTCACAATTTGGAACGAAGTTCTCATTGTTTGAATAATTTGAGTAGGTGATCCTACCATACAGGGTGTTCTGAAATTGGCGGACAATCGCCAGGTAATATTGTAGATCGTGTCAAAAGAAAACGAAAATCTTAATACCTACAAAAATGTTCGGAAGGTCCTGGTTTGTCCTCACGAGGACAAAGAATTTTATGTAGATCTGACAACGTTGATTTAATCAAGCTACTAAAACTATGCAATGATGCCAAACGTACTTTTTAGAAAAAATGTAATTTTCTTACAAAAGAAAATCCAGTTTTTTCGGATTTTAAAAATAAAATAAAAAAATCAACGTTATAACTTTCTTCGGTAAACTAAAAGTAATTAAGTAAAAAAAGAAAAAATCTATTTTATTCCGATTTTATGATACCAAAACTCAAACTTTAAGGACCTCGTGAGGACAAACCAGGACCTTCCGGACATTTTTGTAGGTATTAAAATTTTCCTTTTCTTTTGACCTGATCTACAATGTTACCTGGCGATTGTCCGCCAATTTCAGAACACCCTGTATAAATACGATGTACAATTGAAGCGTTTACTTGTTTAGTGCAAATTACGTTGGTCGACATCATTCAACAACATGCGATAAAAATAAAAACGATAATTGCATAACACAGACAGATTACTTACATTCACGCTTATATTGTCACTGATATAGTTGTTCAACTTCGAGTTAATGCTTATCAAATATACGTGTACACAAAACATTTGAACACTCTGTATATCTAAGTAGCGCATAAATTTGGGTTAAATAAATGGTAAATCACCAATATGTGTTGTAGTGGTTGTGTAATGATAATGATAATAGTGATATATTGCGTATATAATGATAAATAGCGTCGTACATGTTCATGCATGCGATTGCTATTGCTTATAAATACCTAGGTACTTATAAGCGGAATAAGAACGCATCGCGTTTATTTATTTGTTGTACAGCGACTTAGGCCTGGGACACACATGCAATAGTTTAGTCGCAGTTACGCGGTGTTGTGCACACAGTTGAACCAAACAGTTCGGTTGCTACGTGAGCGCTCACATGGGGACGTAATTATTAAAAACCAGTTGCGAGATGGACTTCTTTGAGGTAGCTGCATTGTGTGCTCTTGAGTTCAAAAGCAAAAGGAAACCAAAGAGGCGTAGCAAGGAAGGGCAATTTTAGATTTTTCTATTTATTTTATGAGAAAAATTAATTCTTTAGACGGGGGTCGAACTCGCAACCTACAGGATATCAAACTTTTTAATTTCTGAAACTGGGTCTTCTGTCTCCGCAAACATGCAACCCAACTGTTGCGCAATCAAAAATTGCATGTGTGCCCCAGTCCTTAGAGCAGTAGGTTATTTACGAGGTAATTTATTCGTAATAAATATGAGCAAGCGACAAAAACTACAGAGTGATTTTAAATGATTGACATCTAGTTGCGTGAGTTATTCAAAAACGTTGCCTATTATTATCTAGAACTAGATGTCAATCATTTCTGTAAGTTGGTATTGTAAGCTTGTTATCCCAAGATTCATTTGCTTGAATTATGGTTATCAGTCTAATCAAGGAAATTTCAATACTTTTTTTGCGCAAAATAAATCGATTTGTTATATGAAAAGTGGGAATTTTTGTAAGTACACTATTTTGTAATGGTTTTTGTTTCTCGTCATTCACACTTCACTTTCATTAAATCACTTGTGATAATATGATAACATCAATTTAAATCTATTTGTCAACATCATCATAGTGATAGTGATAGTAGCAGCAATTCAACTACTTTAGAAATAAATTGCGCTCTATCTACCTACTTGTTTGTCGAACACGTGTCCTTACCTTCGTGCTACTGTTATTATTTCGTGAGTAATAGGGGTAATAACTACCAACTCAGCAAATCTTACTTACTATAATGACATAATAATTAATTATTTGTTGTTGTTTTTGCTTATAATTTTTTACGTATACCTATAATTAGTTCTACAATAAAATTAAGTATAATTGCAATTTGCGTTTTCCTTTGTTGCATCATTAATTTTATCTAATGTAATAATTTATGTAAAGCTTTAGAGCGAAAAATAGAGAGGAATGGGAGAAATATGTCATGGGTCAGAGAGAAGATGAAAAATGAAAGAGATTAGAAAATATTACAATTCTAGAAGTTTTATTTTCTTGTATAAGTTTTTTGTTCATGAAAAAAGTTCTTAATCTTCAATGGTGCAGTTATTGCATTTTACTGGAGTCATAATTTTTTTATGTGCTCAAATAATGAGTTTAGTGTAGTAATTAACCAGCAGCAGCTAACATAGTTTTTTTATATCAAAATTTGTCCACTTTTATTACTTAATCCATCAATTTATTTATTGAAATTGTCTTACTTTAACTTTAACATTACCAAGTCATCGGCTAGTAGGCACGAAGTTTCTTGAAAGTCAGATGGAGAGCACTTTGTATTCGTTTTGCTGCAACTCATAAGGAAGATGCATGAGCTTTGGCCTTCTTTATTCAATTAACTTCAATCATTGCGACTGACTCACCCACTTAGTGAGTGAGTTGCAAACCCTATTTGATCAATCAATATTCGAGTCAAATTCGAATCCATAACAAATAATGTGTATTTAATTTTGTCTCTCTTTTATTAGGAATCTTACCCGACGTACAAAAATACTATGATATCGGCGATGGACCCGCTGGTCTCCTTCAGACTTCTTTCATCCTCAGTTACATGATATTCGCCCCGTTGTTTGGCTACTTGGGGGATCGTCACAGCCGGAAGATGATTATGGCTTTCGGCGTCTTCCTCTGGAGCATAACAACGTTGATTGGTTCCTTCATGGATAACTTCATCGCCTTCACGACTTTCAGGGCACTTGTCGGTATCGGCGAAGCGAGTTATTCCACAATTGCTCCGACAATCATCAGCGATTTATTCGTCGGTGGTGTTAGGAGTAAAATGTTGGCAATGTTTTATTTTGCCATCCCTGTTGGAAGGTAATTACGCATAACTAGATAGATTAGATTATCTTTGTTTCATCGTTGGACAATTTAATATTTCTTTTTTTTTTCATTTTTCAGTGGATTAGGTTACATTGTCGGCTCAGAAACTGCAAAGCTTGTTGGCGAATGGCAATATGCATTGCGTGTTACGCCAGTCTTGGGCGTAATTGCTGTCTTTCTTATTCTTCTTGTTCTTAAGGACCCAGAACGTGGTCAAAGTGAAGGTAGCGGTCATTTGGCGACAAGTCCACTGAGGGATGATCTTAAATCAATATGTGTCAAGTAAGTTTCAACAAAAATGGGGGGACCATAACCATAAGACACTTCACCATTTTGCTTATGATGCATAGCCTACAGAAGAATTCAGTTTCTTTAAAATGTATATTTTGTTTTCATGTTCAGTAAGAGTTTTATCTTTTCAACAATGGGCTTCACATGTGTGGCATTTGTGGCAGGTGCATTGGCCTGGTGGGGCCCGAAACTCCTTCATTTGGGAATGGCTGTATCTGGTGATGGAACTGATATGGACAGGTTAGTACTGTTACCCCTTACTCGAAGAACTTTTATTTTCAGAACAATTTGTTATACCTAAATGTCCACTGAACAACGTCAATAAGAAAATTGAAGATATGCACGCCCAGTTCACAAAGAACATTGAACATTTGTTTGTAAATTACAATTTTTTCTAGCGTTTCATTCAAATTCGGTATAATTGCAATGATGGCTGGACTGATCGGCGTGCCGTTGGGCAGCGCGATCGCACAACAATTACGCGACACGAATCCGTGCATTGATCCGCAGCTATGCGGTTTCGCTCTGTTATTTTCCGCTCCCATGGTCTTCATGTCGTTGATAACAGCCTCCTATAACGCATCACTATGCTATGTCTTCATCTTCTTGGGCATGACTTCATTGAATCTAACATGGTCAATCGTCGCCGACATCCTGCTGGTAAGCGACACACGAAGAGGAGCAAAACATGTCTCGACAACGCAACTCTCAGTTGGCCCCCAACGCTAGAATGACTCCAGTTCTAGTTGTCGAACACTACGCTTACTTTGCACTTTACTTAGCTCTGTCGACTATTTGTTTTTCTTGCGATTTTGGAAATGTGTTTGCTCTTTTTGGCATCGATTTGTTTTCTGATTAACCACACTAATCAACCACAACCGTCCAATTAAAAAGTGAAAGAAAAAGCTAGTCTAAACAAAAAGTGACCAGAATGCTAAAGTACGTTGCTTGATATTTGTGTGTGTTGATTGTTTGTTTCAGTTTGTCATTAATATTCGGAGCGATTACGATCGTTGCTGGGATTATCGGTCTTCTATCAGGTTGCATATTGAGCCAAAAGTTGGGTCACAAATATCCAAAAGCGGATCCGCTGATTTGCGCCGCCGGTCTACTGATATCGGCTCCGCTTCTTTGCGGTGCGATGTTCACTATTACATATAATCAGTACCTGTGTTACGTACTGCTCTTCTTCGGCGAGGTCGCGCTCAATCTCAATTGGGCAATAGTCACTGACATTCTATTGGTAAGAATTCACTTTATTACCATCTTCTTTCTTTATTGTATCGTTTCAAATTCTAGTCTTGTCCTCTGATTTCTAAAACAACGTATAAAAGAAATCAACAAAATTTAAATTTTCGGCTGAATGCAATAAACAAACGAAACGCTCCTATTCAACACGGTTAATTCTATTGCTGTCTTTGACTATTGCCCAAAATGTCTGAATATTATTGACGAACAAAGTCCCAACCACACTGATAATTAATAATTGTACTAACAATTTAAGTTTAGCTAGAATTGCTTTCCTAATATTGTGCAATAGTATAGAGGGCAAACTAACCTGTAGGCGCTGTACACTCGAGCTTCGTTTGTTTTTTTATTTGCATGCAACCAGTTATACACCTATATACTGACAATAAATTTCGATTTAACTGCAGATAACTAATAAACTTATCCTTTCAGTACGTCGTGTTGCCTACGAGAAGGTCCACCGCAGAAGGCGTGCAACTACTTGTTTCACATGCGCTGGGTGATGCTGGTAGTCCATACTTGATTGGCGTCGTAAGTTTTATTCTTTATTCTCATTTCTGAAGTTGTTTGCTTCCGTTTAGAACAAAAAGCTGATTTTGTTTACAGATATCTGAATCTTTAAAAGTGACATTACGAGCCGGCGATAGCAGAATTACGTCAACATCGACGAGCAGTGGTGATGCTAGTGTTGATTTCCATGCATTGCAATACGCGCTCTTGCTGACATGCTTCGTCGAAGTACTAGGAGGACTTTTCTTCCTCGTTAATTCCTGCTTTATCGTCGAAGATAGGAGCCGAGTCGAATTAGCAGTGAAAGGTGATATTGCGTTCAGACGTATTGGGCATGCTAAAATTGTTTAATACAATTGCCACTTTTTTTTAAATTCTTTAATGAATGCGTAATTTTTTGTACAAATTTCTACGTGATTTATTCCAAAATTAATTGTTTCATTGAATTGATTTTTTAGAAGATAATCTCAAATCTGGCACTAAATTTTGATTTCAACTTAATTGAATGTTGTAAATTTATTTGTTCTTTTTTTTAGTACTATCAGTAGTTTAGTACTAAGCTTTTTAGACTTTAGATTCTTTCAAATTTGTGCCGCTATTGTGTATTTTATAATGAAATGAAAAATTCTAACTTTCTCTTTATTTTTTATTAATATCGAAAATTGTGTTGTGATATTAAAACATGATTTATGTATTATGTACGCAGAGGGTCAAGATGATTCTTCCGACGATGTGACGCCAACGCCTGCCATTATCTAGTAGTTGCCTAAATTCTACGCAAAATTGCCAGAATAAGCTATACATAGTTTTTATATGTATGTTTTTTAGTATTCTACTTTTAATTAGCATTATTGTACATTGTGCATGCGCTTTCTTTATTTATGCATAATAATTAACGAGTCACATGAATAATAACAATAAATTGCATAATTTTTTGGCAGCAACATTAGCTCATGTGACTTACTTACTTATCAGCATGGTACTTATCACTTATTTCGTTCTTAACTTGTATTGTATGGCTTAACATTGTAACGTCAGTTGTTATCTCTAATGCATGTTTCATGATCAAAAACACGTTTGAAATGTATATTTAACCTGTAAGTATCACTTGTGTAGAAGCCAGTCAAGCGCAACCGAATATCTTCGATCGGCTACTACATAAGCGTAACGCAGGGTATATAAATATGTGCATACATAAAAAAGAAGTACATTGATTTCGTATTTTTTGTTGTTGAAATGTCCCGTTTCTACTAGTTTTCTATGACACCATTATCTTTTGTAAATGCAAATCTAATGTCGCAAGTATTTTCATTTTTTGTGTTTTTTTTTTATATATTTTGAGGAACACAAGGCGCATGTTGTTCATCTTAGTAGTTTTTACTAAGCGAGTAAATAGTAGTGTTTTAATTTAACAAATTTATTTATTTGATAAATGCATTTGAATTGCTTAATTTGTGTATTGAAACCAAATTTATTTTTAGAAAAACTAGGAGAACCAGCGAGTCTACTAGCAGGCGAAAACGAAGACAGTAGATTAGTTGATTGAATTTAACTACCAAACAAAATCTAAACTAAACAACATATACAAAACTACAAAAAGATCACATCCCACAAACGTTCATACAATTTCATAGAAATGAACTGTTGTATTCAACTCTTTAAAAGACTGTTTGTTGTAAAGTGATGATCATTGTGGCAAGTGCATAATGGCAATTGTTAAACAGTTGCTTACGTTCATTATTTAATTATATAATTAATTTAAAGTGTACTCAAAACTGAGTGTCAACCCGTGCACAAAATTTAATGGACATTTTGTTGTTGGTATTTGCAGTGCGTGTTTTTAGGACTTAATACTGATTTTTAAATTATGTGTGCTTGTTTATAAAAAAAAACACTTAATAACAGAACAATTTACATTTAAAGGTTGCGCCGACTAGGTAAAAGGATTCCATTGAAATAAAGAACCGTTTTTCATGTTCTAGACTCCCAGATGGGCGTGCATACGCAAAGTGGCGAATTGACAAAAGTTAAACAAAGCAAATCGAAATAAAATAATGCTTGAATTAATTGCAACCCGAAGAGTGAATTATTTAAAAGAAATGTTTGGTCTTCTAGTCTATAAAGTATCTACGTTTAAACCGAAGAAGATGGCATTATTATAGATAATTTAAAACAATGTCAAATACTATGTCAAAATATCATTGTGAACACTAACATTTACAATTTGTGAACTGTATACATATATAATACATAATTTAAAGTAAATTTTTGCTCAAAAAGCGGCTTTTGAAGCCAACCAAACGAGCAAATAACAAAAAAAAGCAACTATTGCAACAATCTATTGGATAACAACACTTTATAAATAAGTCGGTACAAGGTCTACTACTTTATTAATACAAAATTAATTTATTATTTTTTAATTGATGTATGGTACAACACAGAGTATTAATGTGTAAGTGTGTGGAATTGGTAACAACATACACATCTAGAGTATAACTCAATATTGCTTTCTCAAAGTCCGTTTTGTAATTGTATTTTACTTTTTAGTTAACCATGTACCAATAAATTAAGGCTGTAGTTCAGTGCAGTCCTTTTTAAAAGACAAATGATACTTGTTTATGCGTGGTTATATAGATTTGAATAAGTTACACACAATTCTAGCACGACATAGTAAAAAAAGGCGGAAGTGAACGAGAAACAAGTTCTTTTCCTGTATTATTACAATAATGTATTGTAAATTTTAATTTTAATAGTAAAATTCTATTAATTTATGAATAATCACTACAAATTATTATTTATCCGAAACAAAAACTTAGCAATAACAACTTTGTAGTTGCAATGTCAATAAGTAAATTATTTTCGGTTCAAGACACACTTTCGAACGATTTCCGACACTAATCTAGTTCTAAACCAGTTTGAAGGGTGTTGGAACAAACCGTATGAGATTTCGTTCATACTGATTAATAGAAAGACTGATTTTGTATCACTGAATTATATTTAATTGATTAATTCGAGAATTATTTAAGGTTTAATAAGTATTTGTAATGAGATACGTTCAACCCACAAATATTAATTATAAAACTCAACCTTATAAATAGTAGATATTTCTAGCAAACACGATGTAAGTAATTAAATAATTGAGAAATGTTATTATCAATTTTCAGGCAGAAAACAAAACGATTTTATTAATTCTAAAATATAATTACTATGAATAGGATAAAATATGTAAGATGATAATTTTAAAATGTATTTCATTGTTATTCCTTTTGTAAAGTTGCAGATGTATTTTAAAGTTTCATTTAAATAGTTAAGCTATGTCATACTACTTCATAATAAGGTAAAGTTATGAAGTTCATCATTATTAAAGTTTTGTTTGATTTTTCTTCGGTGGCATGATACGCAAATTATTGGTGAATGTAAAATGAATGTCTAACGGAAACATGAACTTTTGGGCAGTAAAACGGTGTCTTTCTTTACTTGTCGCAATAAATGCATTTTTTTTTTAAATTGCAAATCTACAGTTGCAGTTTAAAGTCTTCTTGGTTGAAATCCATTAGTGTTACCCTTCCGTAAACATGGCGTAAAACAAGAAGACAGCAAATCTTTATTTAAATTATTTATTAATTTTTCCTCTTAATTAATTTTAGGTTACTTCTACAACATATAAATCACAAATTTTTAAATACTTCTTTGAAGTTAATATAATAAATTAATTGCATCGAAATCATCGTAGGACATTACATAATAACCAATTTTGATTTAATCAATTAAAAATTTAAATATAAAATGCTCGTCAATTTATTTATTACAAATAATAGAGTGAACTATTAAGTGTTCTCCGTACTATTTAGCAAACAGTTGATTATTGCAATTTTCACGAGTATGTACTAGTTAAAATTAATCAACGTGCTAATATGTTATTACCTAACTTTGGTCTTCGCACATAACTATCATACTTCATTAGTGTCCTGAGTGACGCCGGGGGCAGTTTCCCCATAGCAGTGTTTCGCTTTGGGATCCTTGTAGGAATTCTCATGCTGTACACTTTGCGAATTCGTCCGACACTTCGCTAAGCATAGTTCAAAGTGATCAGTTACGGAAGCAAATAGTACATTATTTTGTTCCGTTGCTTTGCCAAGAACGTTCTCCAACATGTTTTTCTGAATTCACATAACACACACACACATTTGTTACTCAGCGTCCGATTAGTCATTATAGTCGCATTCAAATTCAATTTTACCTAAAGAGAAATTAAAATACCTTATTCGGATGTAAACAACAAGATATGCAATACTCGTAGATAGCACAACAATTGTTGCTTTTACATGTTTCACATGAATATTGCACGGAAGTAGACAAATCATCATTGCAGCAACCATTAGGCAGGATATCATGTCTTGGACAAACGTATCCTTTGAAATGAACAATAATGTGTTAGTTACCCAATCACAGGGAAACAAGAAACCACCAATATTACTTACCTCTGTCATCTACGATGAGGACTTTTCCTTGCACCGAATTTCTGCACAGCAGATCAACATCGGTGGCATTGTGCTGTTGGAGGGTACGCCACACAAAAGGTTGCAATCGTCTAACTGGAATGGAATCATCAGTGTCCAAAAATACTCCCTACACAAATAAATGCAACAACATTTTACTATTTACAACGATGCACATCAAAACGAGCATGAACATACCTTGCCCACAAAACTGAAAACACAATATAGCAAAGATATTGTGAAAATGATGCCTAAGACTATTCTACGGCGTATAAATCGTACTAGGGCAGAGTACCACATATTTTTGTTACGTTCACAATCATTTTTTCCTTATTATCATTTTATTGCGTCTTAAATATTTGTTTTTCTTACGTGGACATTATTTATATTTTTCACTTCATTACACGATTGCTACATAACCTAACTGATAACTCACTCGAAACTTGCCTATCTAATCCTAATCTCTGTCTCCGAACTTGAAGTGAAGGACACATCTATTTATCCTACCTTACCTACACGAAGGTATAAACAAAAGTATAAATTAAAAAAAGTATTTATCGACCGTCGACCTCCTTGTAGGCAACCTATATAACACATTCCTCGACTTTCCTAAATCGTGTATCCAGAAAATCTGCTCGAAAATCTGTTCGAACCTCGGTTCCAAAAGATAGACGGAGCACATGGTATGACGGAGCATGCTCATATGTAGCCGTGAGTAAGAGTAAGATCGGTAACTCTGGGTATTTTTGCATAGTAAAATTTAGTCATACTGAACCTACTGTGAGCGCTACGAACGCTAAAAGCACTGAATTTTCCAGTTATTTTTCATCCCACAATTGTGGGATTAGGAACGCAGCAAATGAACATTTTGCAAATAAACAGAATTAAATAAAAACACAGGAAAACACTTTATGAACGTAAACGATAAACGAAACACAAGCGCGCATTAGCATCAGCGCCAATGCAATCTTGAGTCGGTACT
>JARJEB010002936.1:0-12388 GCA_030264535.1 Liometoxenus newtonarum
ACCCAAACAAGTTAATAATACGAAATAAAACTGTATTAAATATTCAGATTTAGTGTGAGTTTTTCTTCTTGTTGATATTAGCTTTGCGTAGGGAAGTTTGCGAAGTGAATTATGATTGGGTACTTTATCAAGGAAACCGAAACTAACTAATAGCCAGAACAATTTATCATATTTGCTATGTTAGACCGTCATGCGGGTCACACTCAAAATCAAAATACATTGCCTCAGGTAATTACTTTGAGATAACGACGAATGCTTCCTTGGCTAGGTCGAAACATAACCTTGATAACTCCTGGTGCACCATTCTAGGTGTGTACAAAACTTCAGTTCATGAACACTATTATAGTATTAGTTAGTATATGTATTAGATAAGCTTTCAGGCACATGAGGTAATCTAATCAAAGTTGCGATATTCTGCGAATAAATTCTGCGGTATATTCAAAACATCTGCTATTGTATCTAATTATTGCCTTTAGATATTGGAAGACAAATATGAGACTAATTAATTTTGCATTTTCAATTATGTAAATTAATAATACTTTGAATTGTTACGTATTCTTGAGACAAATCTGAACAGCATTTGATTTCATTCAAAATAAATAGGTACACGAAAACATAATCCTCCCCGTACTGGTCTGAAAGTAAAAGTCAATTGTTATTTTGACATATCGTTCTCAGTTTAGTGAATTTATTATTTGTTTGCTGCGTTATAATGGCGCGCCTCTTTACGATGTTCAATAAGATTATTGAGAACGCATGTCGAGCGCCTGAAGATTTATCCTGGAGCTTTAGCACTTATTGGTCACACCCTGTATATAATAGCACGCGCTTCTGGGTGGTTGGTATACCACTAAGTCATCTACTTTAGTCTGTCCAGTCCTTTTTCCGGAATTAGCTTAATTCACTTAAACTGACTAGAGTAGCAGAAAGTTATAATCACTTTCATGAAAGTTTTCGGGAGCCAGAAACCTAAGGATCAGTTCTTCTTACTTTCAGAGTAAAGAGAAAGAAGTCTTTATTGTAGTATACTCCCTTTGGCATATTAAATTTAATGGTAAGTGATTAAATGCAATTTTTACTTTGTAATTGGTAATAATTTTAGATGGTAGATTTATTCTTTCGTGTTGGTGCTGTTCCTAATCTAAATTATTGTTCCATACATGCATTTTCAAATATTTATGCTTCATTATGAAACAGATTGTTTTAGTCATTTTGTCAACGCCTCCAAACATTAAATAGAAAAGGAGGATTTATGTCAAAATATATGTCAATAATAAAATGGTACGTGTTGTCACGGCACAAATTCTTCAATCGTGGAACTTATTTTGATGTAAAAGTAAAACTTTTCCAAAGTTAGTGTATTCCAAAAATAATTTCAAAATAGAAAAAATGAAAAGAAAATTTCTCGGCGGAAGGATTCGACCCCGAAACCTTTGAACTTCAAATTTTCTTATTTATTTTACTTCATTTCATTCAAGTGGACAGACTGTAAAAATCTACTTCGAGTCGTTAATTTTGCCGGAAATATTTCTTCTGTAGCTCGTGCTGCTTCTGGTTTGAAGTTAAAAGTTATAAACAGGAATAAGATAAAAGACGACCGATGGCGATCGTAGTTATGTGAAACAAACGATGGCGATCGTGCAAGCAAGGGTAAACTTGTAAAACTAACATTCAACGCTAATAACAAGAGGTTCACTCTCGCTTTCGCTACAATAGCTGGTTGACAACCAAATCTGTAAACACCGGACTAAACTTTATAAAAGCAACTAGAAACAATAAGTACAATTCGCTAGTTCTGTATCTTTTATACTTCCTCTTCACCGGCAACTCGGAAATAAGTTGTACTAGTGGACTGCCTGTTGAGTCATAGGCACCTTTCCTCATTCACAATCAAATTGGAGCAGTTATTAATTTCAAAAAAAAAAAAATTTGCACACCCACTATATTACATACATTTTATGGAACAGAATTTGTGCTAGTGCAATTGCATAAGAGACCATCATTGCTGTTCTTTTTTTATCCCTAACTAAACAGTTTTATATGTCCGTCTCCTTCTTTCTCTTTATATGTTCGATGTATGCCTTTATTGACAATTATTGTTTGAATTGTGCTATGCGAATTTAACGCACCGATTTATTTATGCGTTAATTAAATAAACAATAATTTGTAAATAACGGTATGCAGCATATTTAATACACCCTGTATATTTTATTTTTCGTAAAAGCTAATATAATCTTCATAATCTTGATTCGTTATATTTGTCAATTTTTCCTATTTACAATGTTAGCGAGTCGCCATGGTAACCATGCATATATTCTATTCTAAATGTTTTCTGATTGTTTCAAATATGAAAGTCTAATATCTCAGAAACTATGCAACGAAAAAAGGTTGCAGGTGTTGCAATGCAGATAATTGAATTGAATCTACAAGAAATTTTTTTTGTGTTACAGCTAGGTACAAATTAATATTTGACATCCAATTACTTTCTTCTTTACAAACGGATATCTACTCGATGCGTTGCGCGTTTCGACTGGAATTTTGTTCACAGCGACACACACACACACACACACACACATACACACACACACACACACACACACACACACACACAGGGAAGAGAGATTCGTGGAGATCCATCGGAAACCCGACTTCGATATTTCTACCGATTACATACCTTTCCCTACCATATACCTTCGGTATGATCCGAAAGTAAATTATTGGTGCGTTAAATTCGCATCGCACAACTTGTACACTAAGTTTATTGAACTCGTCGATCGTAAAAGTAATTTTGATCGGAAAGGGGAAATATTAACGCGCGCGCGCGCGCGCGCACGCACGCACACACACACACACACACACACACACACACACACACAATTAACCGCCGAGTCAACATTCGACTCTACCAAGTATTACAGTTTCTAGACCTGAACTTGTTTGTCAGGTCCGCGGTTCTATAAGCCTTTGTTGCCTACCAGTTTAGAGAGGTGTGCATGCAAAACTCCCTTTGATTATAAGGATAATAAGGATGGTCTTTTCGCTCTTGTGGTCACTTCTAGTGAACACTCGTGTGATTGAATGGTCAAAAAATCGAATAAAAGCTTCATTTAAAGTTCCAGAGTTAGTAGCATGAATATTCTGTTCTCTGGCTGCTCATTGGTTTAGGTATTGTGGAATGGTTTCAATTATTTTTACGCCAGTTCTAAATTTGAGGGATAGTTGCTTAGCTATGAAGTTTATCTCGATAAAAATGATCCAGTAAGTGAAGTTAATGTTTTTTATTGAAACAAAATTAAATTAAATACAAAATACAAAATGTTTGCTAATAGTATGTGTTCTTATAAAACCATCCATCCGGATTCTTTCGAATAATATACTTGCGCAGTTCATCATATATAAATATTATAATAGCAAATGGGAGGGCAGGTAGTAACAAATAAACGTTAACAGGTTCAAAGCCAAGTCCACGATTCAATACTGGACAGTAAACTACAACAATAGCAATAAACAGTTCAAACAGTAGGCCTTGGATCATTACGGTATTGCTCATGCCATGTTGACCAATTGATATTCGTCTTGTTTTGCTGATAATCGCATCTGCAACTTGTGTCAAGACTAAACCTAAGAAATATGCAGACACAGCCTTACGTTCCAAGATCATACGATCCTCTCTTGCCCATTCAAAGCCATAGGAGTCTAGTATATCATTGGCTTCGGAATACCATTCTTTTTGAATGTTTATCAAGCGACGAGGCAAAAATCCGTATTCGCCCATTGTAAAGAACCATGCTGAAAGTCCTGCCAAAGTTTGAGTTGAGCCAATTGTCAAGTAGCAGAACAAAATCAACTTGAATCCAACCAAGTTATCAGATTTTGGATCACGGGGAGGACGATCCATTATGTCGCTCTCTGGAGGTTCGTAAGCCAAACTTATCCCTGGCCAAAGATCGGTACCCACATCAATTATTAAAACTGCCATGATGGAAATGATCTTAGGTGTTGAGAGAACAACATACATTACAAACGGAACTACTTCTGGTATGTTGGAAGTCAACATGTACGCAATGGACTTCTTTAAATTGTCATATATTAAGCGACCCTCCTCTATTCCCGAAACAATCGATGCAAAATTATCGTCCAACAAAATTAAATCTGCAGCGTCTTTGGAAACATCTGAACCAGATATCCCCATTGCTATACCGATATCAGCCTTTTTTAATGCTGGCGAATCGTTTACACCATCTCCAGTCACAGCAACAATATTTCCATTTTTTTGAAAAGCTTCTACAATTTGTAACTTTTGTTGAGGGCTAGTTCTAGCAAATACCAGTTCAGGATAACGCACAACTACTTCTAGAAGATCATCAGATTCCATTTTACGCAATTCAGTTCCACTTATTACAGCTGCTTTACAAGCCATGGACTCCATGGGAATGACTTGACCCACAGAAATTTTTCTTCTTTTTGCAATGTCGTGAACAGTATCATTTTCTGGAGAAATAATGCCCACTTTCCTGGCAATAGACATTGCAGTTATGGGATGATCACCAGTGACCATAATAACTCTTATACCCGCCTTCTTACACTTCTTTACGGCTTCGGGAACACCTGGTCTAGGCGGATCAATCATTGACATAAAACCGACAAATCGTAAACCAGTTACTGGAAAATTAATATCTTCCGCGGAGAATGGATATGAATCAGTATACTCTGCAGGCAATTTTAAATCTGCAAATGCAAGAACTCGTTCACCCATGAAGCCCAATTCCAACAATGTATTTATAAGGCGTTTTTTTTCACTTTCAGTTAAGGCAATTTCATTTTCCTCAATCATGATGGTCTCACATCTATCAATAATACGTTCTGGTGCACCTTTCATTACTAATAACAACAGTTTATCAGTTGATCGTCTATGAATTGAAACTTGATACTTGTTGGTAGAATTAAATGGTATTTCAAAAATTTTTGGATGTTCCTTGCGTGTCTTTTTGGTGTTTCTACTAATAATTTCCATGCATTTCAACACAGCAGTTTCGCTGGCATCTCCATAAACTTGACGATCAACTACTGGGATACGTCCTTGATTTTCCTTAAAGGAGGCACGGCTACATAAAATTCCACACCTACATAAATATAAATAATTGTTGCTGGTACCATTTACATAAGTAGACGATAAGACATCAAATATTACTTGATCGTAATACATATGAGAGACTGTCATTCTGTTTTGTGTCAATGTTCCAGTTTTATCAGAGCATATCACGTTTGTCTGGCCCAAAGTTTCAACAGCTTGCATATTCCGTACCATACAATTTTTTGAAGTCATTTTACGAGCCATCAGTGTTAAGCACGCGGTGATTGTTACAAGAAGGGCTTCTGGAATATTGGCAACCATTATCCCAATAAAATAAATAAACATACTAAAGAAGCCATATTGCATGGCCATGCCCAAAATAAAGAAGCACACTGAGACTACTATCGAATAGATGGTAATGAACTTGATAAATTTCCTCACTTCACGTTTAAGGGGAGTTGATTCAGGCTTGAGACCAGAAGTTAGCGTTGCAATATGACCAATGAGTGTGTCCTGACCAGTCGCAATTACTATTCCCTTACCAGTTCCTTCAATAACGTTTGTACTGAAAAAAGCTAAATTAGCAGTTTCTAATGGATTCTCGTCAGTCCATTGAACGCCACGTAACTGAGGTTCAGATTCGCCTGTTATAGAGCTATTGTCCACTTTTAATCCATGGCACTCAATAATTCTTAGGTCTGCTGGAATGCAATCACCACCTTCAACTTTGACAAGATCACCAGGAACGATTTCTTCTACATTGATATTTGAAATGGCACCACCACGGATAACCATAGCACTTTTGGGTACCATCTTTTTAAATCCATCTATTAGTTTATGGTTGGAATACTCTTGCACAAAACCGAATATTCCTGTTCCAACAACAATTAAGAATATAACAATAGCGAGATACATTTCATCTAATTCACAATCTGGATTTTGGGAATAATTTATGCTAAATCCAATTATGCTCATCACAAGACCGATCCACAGAAGAATTGCAAATCCTCCAAACATAAATTGTAAAAAGACCACAAACATTGATTTGCTTTTAGCCACTGCCAAGACATTGCGTCCATACTTGACTAGCATTCGCGCTGCGAGTTCACGGGGTAGACCCTCAGTTAAGTTAGTTCTGTATTTAATTTTTAATTGTTCAAGAGATATCTTATGATCTTCTGTTTGAATCTCTTGCCGATAAGTGTCCAGGTTTTTCTTTTGTGGGGTAATAGGGGCTTCAATAATTTGACTGAGACTACCCTCAATATTTAATTCCAAGCTTTTGCTCTTCTTTTTTTTCTTAAAGGAAAATTTATTACCCATATTTGTTTAGGATTTAACACTTATTTCGTAAGAAAAGGATATATTTGAACCAGGAGGTCTAAACCGATGAAAACGTCCAAAATTGAATGACATTAGTTATTAAATATTAAACTTTTGTTTTTTTTCCAAGGCTAATTAGAAAATATAAATTGGAAAATTAGATAATGGGTATGCACAGCACATGATCCATACCATTATTTTCATCAAGCACTATAGATGAAAGTAGAAGCCAGTTCAGGGACGCAGGGACAGATTAAAAAAATCGGTGCGTTAAATTCGCACCGCACAAATACAGTATGATTTCGTAGAAGCTGTCAATCGTAAAAGTAATTTTGATCGGGAAGTTGAAATGAGATTGATTAGGTTTTGATATCACTAAATTTCTGTGCAATTTCCACTTTCAGTTCAAATTTTTTTTACGATCGACGACTTCTACGAAATCATACTGTATATGGTCGGAAACTTGTGCAGTGCGAATTTAACTCACCGATTTATTTTATACGTAAATTAAATAAATAATAATTTGAAAATAAAGAAAAATATTTGAAACACCCTATTCTAATTCTTTTGTCATTGTTACTAATATAAAAGTGTACGAACAAATATCTAACAAACTATGCATTCGACGAAAAAATATTGTAGGTGTTGAAATGTACAGAATTGGAAGCTCTACAGAAATGATATTTTCTGTGACCCTTAGGCGCAAATTAATATTTTGACAGCCAATAACGTTTTTCTTTACCAACCCATTTAATTTTTTACTCCAGGTGCTCTCAAGAGAGATGTCTAGCCACGCACTAAATTTCATACCTACGCGTTGCGGGTTTCGACGGAAATTTTGTTCACATCGACACACACACACACACACACACACACACACACACACACACACACACCACACACACGTATTTGATACTTTAGGAATTAATATCTCACAAACGAGACGAAGTTATAGATGTTCGAATGGAGAGACTTGGACTCTCTGCAAGTACTTATTTTTTGTTTGACATTTAGGTTTACCGACCAATTTTATTCATTTATTCGCCAGGTTCTAGTTGGACATATATCTGCTTGGTTTGCCTGGAATTTTGTTCACACACGCACACACTCACACACACACACTTCACTCCAAAAACCACTTTTTCGGATTTAGAGAAGCTATATTCGTTGAGATCTGTAGAAAACGCGACTTCGAAATTTTGACCGAATACATATATTTCCTTACCATACACCTTCGGTATGGTAGGTAAGTGAAAATGAACCATTACTTGGATGGCAAATCATAAATTTGTATTATAACTGGTTAAATATTGATTATAGCATAAAACTATCTATATACCTAATGTCAGAAAATATGTTCAATAATTTCTTAATGCTTTGATAGATATGATATAGTTTTAAATATATAGGTACGAGATTAACGATTTGGACATTTTTCAGTTTTCGCGCTGTGGCGTCTAAATAAGGCAACCTTTTTAAAATTCAGAAAACAACATGTTTGTAATTATTAAACATTTTGTTAATTTAACAGATTTAGTCATCTCTTCAAACAAAAGCGTTAGCAATGGTGTTTTAAACAAATTTGGACCACCCTGTATATTTGATTGTTAATTGGCGACCATATAGTTAGTCTGTATGGCCTGCAAGTATGTGCACGAGAAAAGTGTCTATATTACAGTTCCATTCCTCGTTCACGAAGTCATCCATTGTCATTAACCTTTTATTCCAAAAGAATAAAGAAAATATTGTGATTGAAAAGGTGAATAAGATGTTCAATTTTCCTCCAATAATTTTATATTAAAAATGTTATCTAACGCAAAATGTTGTTCGCTCAAAATCCGATCACAAATTTGACAAATTTATAGCTATCGCGTTGATTAGTTGATAGGCATCAAATATGTTCATTTTTCATCTGAGGAATCCTACTGATAAGACTTGCCGCTTGTGCTGTGTCCTCGACATTAACTGTAAAGCTATATAGGATGCAGCCACCGCACTTAATATGTGGGTCCTACCGATCCTGTACCTGGCTCCATTATATACCAACTGATTTTGTTCGAAAATTGGGAGTCAGTTTACTTTAGGGTAATGTCCTATTTTTATGTTTCTTTTTTTCTGAAAAGGATGTTTTTTATCAATATAATGAACCTAAAACAATAAGAAAATTAGTCCGCTGTGCTAAAATTGCATTTTTTTACTTTCCGACCAAATTACCGAAAAATATTATATTTGTTCAAGATATTGGATATATGTCCACGAATTCAGGTAGCACTACTACCAAAAAGTGGTTTTTGCGGGGTGATGCGAATATGTTTATATAATTTCATACAATTTTTACATATCACATTACTTCTAGGGCTAATGGTTTGGAGAATATGCGGTAAGATTTCAACAATCCCCGAAACAATCAGTAGTTATGAATTCAGTACCAACTGACAATACTAAATTCGTCTGAGAGTCATAGTTAAATAATTAAATAAATCGGTACGGCTTTGCTCCGCACAACTTTCGGACCAGGTAATCAATGACTACATAAAATATATAGTGGTAGGCACTATTTTTGAACGGAAAGTGGACATGACATTGATTACATTCGGATATCACTTAATTTCTGTAAAATGTTCTCTTCTATAATCTGTTTCACCAACACACAGAGTTAAGCCGCACGTTACAAAATTATGCATGAGCAGAATGAAAAGCGCATCAGCCAGGTTTACACTATAAAAATTAATAAGGGCGCCAAATGCAAATTTGTTATTCTTATAAACAAGAAAAGGGAAAACTTGATTAGCTAATACAAAAGAAGCTTTGAAAATATTCATAACACGCTGTTTTTCTTCAGCCGAAAAATGACTAGTTTTTCGTTTTTTCGGTGGAGAAATAACAGGATTGAAATCCATAATTGAACTTATGACATATCTACTTATGTCAAAATACATTGAGGTGTTGTGTAAAACGGGCTGACCAATAGAAATATTTAATTCAAATATTGCGCGCTTTTTCAGGGCGTGGCTTAACTCTGTGTGTTGGTGAAACAGATTATAGCCTAGTACAAGGTCGGGAAGTCGTGTGGCACTAACTAATTTTAGGTTATAACTGCGGATTCACTCACTTGTTTTTATTTTCTCTGCAATATCAAAATCAAAGGTAAAGCTTCTTACACTTATTCATAGCTTCATTAGTTTAGAAGTAGCAATTGGGTCTGTTTAAAAAATGAGACCGTGTATATTAGATTTATTTAACATTCTCTGCATTACGATATCTATGTGATATTTAGTGCATTAAGTGGCATTTTGCAACGAATGTATTTGCATATTGCATGTTACGATAAATGCGTCTATAGAACTTGAATTTCATGCATTTTAAAGCCAAGTTGAAATTTAGAGTGGATATTTTTCCTTGAATTATAACTATGGGTATAGGACAACATAAATGAACCACCCGCTGAATCAAATGATCCTTTTTAGTGTATACGATAACAATCAGTCAGATATTTAATGACTATCTCTAAATAATTGCATTCAAGGATTAATTTCCTCATTTTATCCGAAACTTTGAAAAGGCCCCGTATCATATCATTCAAATATCTCCAATATGTTTACCGTATGTCCTCGAATGGGGTTGTTTTTAACATTATTTTAATATAAAATTTTTTTACTATTTAAGAAAACACTAATGGATTTCTTTTAGCGTCGACTTCTAAAACTTAACTGAAAAGTTTAAATCTCTAATTTTTAAAATAAGTTACATTGCTTTCTTCTAAAAATTGGACTAAGATAAATTTAGGAACAAAAAGAAGATTTTACTACTGAGTTAATTTTTTTAAGTGAAAGGTGAGAGGTCCGCACTTTTAAAAAATGTGACTGTTACATACACAAAAAAAATCCCTCCTTGAAACCCCATCCGGGGACATATGGTATATATTTTCTAGGTTCGTTCAACAATTCGACAGTTCAACAGATTGCCACAATAGATATTTCCTAAGATAGAGTAATGATAGCGTAAAGATCCGGTTCCGGTGGCGTTTGTGACAACAGAACAAAGCTTTTCTATTGTCCTCTAGCTAGTATATCGTAGTCTAGTCCTGTTCCTCTCTTCGGGATGCCCGTATTTAATGGGCCTTATTAACGTCGAGATATTCCAACTATACAGAGTGGTTGATATTCACTAGTCTAGCCAGCTATTATTTTCTAAACAATGTAAAATTTTAAAATATAAATAATATAAAAATTTTAAAATATGCAATTTCAATTCTGCATGTTTTTACTTTTATAAAATTATTTCGTAGATGCTTATAGTTTGTGATATATTAAATCCCGAAGTTTCAGAAATCCCCAAAATAATCAGGCACAAATTGCCAATTAAAACGTAATAAACATCTCTTAGTTGATTTAATTCATAGATACTGCAGTGCTTTCTTAATAAGAAAAGCTAAAAATCACAACATTTAGTGACTATAGAAATTCCTTGCGAAATCATAAAATTGCCGAATGTTTTTCTCTTTCATAATTTACCATGTTCAAGTTATTTATTCTCTTTGTGTTGAGTGACTTCAGATCTGGTCGTTGTAACAGTCGATTCATTTTTTTTCTGGGATCATATCGAACTTTCATGTAAACACGTTCAAAAACAAAACAATCTCTCGATAGTGATTAGTCTACCACCCTGTATACGAGTACAGGTACTACATGCTATCTTTTGTTTTAATGTAATATCTATCATTATTCTGCGCCGTTTTCAATTATTATAGCTATTTAAGCAACTAGTGATGAAACGGTTAATATTTTATCACCAAGTGTGTAGATTGTTCACCGAGGCGTAACCCAGATGAACAACACTCCTGTGATAAATTGAGCCGTTTTATCACGGATTTCATTCAAGATTTTTCCCAACTCAAGTACGAAATGAAAATAATGAAGATATTTCCTCTTGTCCGTAAAGATAATTTATGTTGAATAATAGTCTTAAACTGCGTTCGGCGAGCACATTCAGTAAATGCTCCTCCCATAAATGCGCGCCTAATTTGAACCGATTGTTACTATTGGTAAGCTTCTTGCACGCAGCTCGTATGTCCCGTTTGTCAAACAAGTCAATGTCAAGTGTGAAGTTCGTGCTTGTATTTTGATTACGAACAACAGCGTTTCATCTTTTTGAATTCTCGCGCCTTCTTTTTAATATCTAACGTGTGAAACTGGTTGATCCGCACAAAGTTCTGCGCAATCAAAGCGCCTACTAGCAATTAACTTACCGAATGTGTACGGCGAACGCATAAAAATACAGTACCCGCGCGTTTAGATTTCCTTCAGTCGAGCTGCACCTGGTTCAAAACTCATGCCAAAGGGGAAATTTCAAAATAGTCAGCGGCGTAGACATTTTTGATTTGTTTGTCACTTCGCTTCATTTTTCCTGGAATAGCGATTAATACCATAATACTTGTCATTAAACATTTGTATTCGATTTCTGCACAGTTGATTCAAGTGTTTGGGTTCAATATACATAGGCAATTATATTTGCATTGTTAATGTTGGGAAAAATATTCCCCACATGTGACGCCCTGGAATAAATGGCCTTCGGGAATCTTCGGGCTGCGCACTGAGACGCAACCCGAGGAAATCTAAACGCGCGGGTACTGTAATCTGTCCAACTGGTTTGCTGTTACATGACGTGTACTTTCAGTTACGTGTATGTGTATTAAAATTAGTGATATGCTTAGTGATATGGAATATTCTGTGCAATTATGCCCATTTGCCATTTCTATCCGGGATTATGCAGATACATGTTAACTGTTTTGCTGTGACTATATTTATATCTATTGCATTTACAATGTTTTTTTTTACTTTCTGGCCACATACCGAAGGTATGTATGTATAAAAAAGTAAGGTGATCATGAAAAAAATTAAAGTCTTATTTTTCCCTGATTCGTGGAGATCCGTTGACCCCAGGTGAAAAATCGGCTTATTGGGCTGATGTGTGTGTGTGTGTTCGTGTGTG
>JARJEB010002953.1:0-20382 GCA_030264535.1 Liometoxenus newtonarum
GGCTATTATACGCGAGGGCGAAGTTTACGTAGCGAGACGTTAGTCGAGCGGAGTAATCCGCCGAGCATATAATAGCGCATATGAGCAAATTGAATACTATACTTTATCTGCGACGACAAAATTTAATGTGGCTTTTAAACTTAAAAATTCAACCATGGAATTCAACACATAATCCTAGATGCAGTCCGTGTGCCACATACCATTATTGAATGCAGCGAAGAGCGGTGCTTGACGTAAATTAAAACTCTAGTGGAATAATGACCTATTATTGACGTGTGTCAAGCTCCATTATTCACGAGTGGTATTAATGTGAGTTATATGAGCCTGCATACACACCTAATAATGGTTGTTTTACTTGGTCGTTGCGGATAAAGAAAATTATTTAACTCTGGAAGCTGGAACAATCCTATTCACAGTTCTTGCTGCGGCTGGGACAAATCGATGTTTAAATAGACCGAAAAAATTCAAACCGAGTTTTTTCAAACAAACATCTGGCTATTTCTCTTTTTGGCAAAAAACATGAAAAATGAACAAAACGTTGTCTGTCCCTGTCCCAATTCTGCGGCACCAGAAATTGTGCTACAGTTTTTAATTTGTGAAAAAGGTTTTATGACTTTGTCTTGGGGGGGTTTTTCACATTGCATGCGATTTAGTAAACTCATCATTTATAATATTTTTCATTTGAGTTGAAAAAAGATAACTGAATTATCTGATTAATGATTGTCATTTGTCAATCAAAAGGAAGCTAATGTGCGAAGAAAAATGAAAATTTTTCCCACTAATCGAAAAAAATAAGAATTTGCCTGAAAATGAAACAATTGCTTTCCTTATAACTTATAAGTAGATAATATACAAAAACACTTTCGGTATATTGGTCGGTCGGAAATTAAAAAAAGTTGAAGCTTTCCTGCCTGTCAAATTTCAGTGTTCAAGGCGCTCAACTTTCAGGGTTTCAGGTTTAATTAAATAAGATTAAAAATAAAATCGTAGGTAAATTATTCAAAATCAGATTAAAATGCTTGTAAATGGTAAACAGAACGGAAAAACATTGAAATTGTTTCCAGGTAAGTATACGAACAAGCATTGAAGAATATACTAATCGGTAATCAATCACTTTATATTTTTTTATTAGAAACTGTAAAATTATAAGATTAAGATTTTAAAGATTTCGCAATTATAGAAATGCAATCACAAAATCAAATTTCAAATGTATTCATGTGATAAAGTAAATATAGAATGGTCCCTAAATCTACAGCTAGATCTACAGGGACCTGTAAAAACAGATCTCATTTTTCTGCTGTTGTCAATGCAGGTCCCTGCACAAATTAAATATTTTCGAGCCTGTGTTGTCGTAGAGTTTTAGTTTTCTATCTTTATTTAATTGTAAAGTATTTAAATGAGTTACATAGGTGCAATTAGAATAAATTCTAGTGATAATAATAATAATAACAATAATAACTATTGCTTATCTAAACCAGTGGTTCCCAACCCGTGTTTCGAGACGTCACTTCAATTTTTTCCGCAAAAAAAAACAAATGCAAATACAAAAAAAAAGTCGGTGGAGCTCGGAGTCGCCTAGTCAGTCGCACATCTTTATATTTTCCCCTTATTTAGAATTCGTTCCGCTTGGGAAGGCCTTTTATTCCAGATTCAGACGGGCTCTGGGTGTACAAAAAAATATGTCAGACTTCAAAAAGGTTGGGAACCACTGATCTAAACTACAAACTACAAAGCAGTATATTGTATAGCTACCGTTGAATAATGAATACTTAATTCTCATCATTTTGAAAATGTATTCACGTGAGACGAATCGATAGTGACAGTTGACAGTGACACAAAGCCACGTGTGCATCATAATAATATTGCAACTACAGTAAACTGTAAACAAAACAAATGCCAACCCACCAAATTTTGCTTTTGATTACTTACACTTAGGACTAGAATAGAGCTAGAGATTGTATAGTATAAGTAGGTACTTACTATAAAACTTTTTTAGCTTACCCAAAATTTGTCTTGAAAATAATCCTTCTTGATTCAGTTAAATTTTGACTGACATGCTCCTAATAATCATGAATTAACTAATATAAATACACAATTCACTATATCACTATGCCACGAAACCAATAATTATAAGTAATATAACACAAAAATGTTTCTATTTTTTGAAACTACAATATTTCCTGAAGATAACAGGGCCCAGGTTCGTTACGTTTCAACGTTCAGTGGTTCAGTTCAGGTCAGTTTCAAGTGTTCGACCAGTCAGCCGGTATTACACTGTCAATGTCGTAAAATGTAAATAACAAACGATGCGTCGATGTTTTTTTTTGTAGTATCTCTCTTTTTGTTTAGTTTTATTTTTTGTTTTTTTCAGAGTTTACGTTGTACTTACGGATAAGTACAATATGGCATTTGTAGGTTAGGATGCACAAAAATCAATAATCAACACATCACGACCGAATGAAAACATACCCCGCTACAATACAATTATTATGTTAAACTTCGGAAAATTAATAGTTTCGGTTACGATTTAATTAATACGACGGACTTTCGTTTCGGTTTACTATTAATAAATGCGTTATAATCACACAAACGTTTGCCGTTCGGTGTCGGCACACTTTATTCGAGTGGTTGATTTTGATTTGGTGTATTCGTATTGTACTTTATTGCTGAGAACGAGTAGGTTTTGTGCGGCAGTGATAATTCGCACGTTTGTTCGCTTCGGCGTTGTGTGTGCGCCGTACCGTAGTAACACAACAGTGTGAGTGAAGTGAAGTCAGTTCAGTTCGGTCTAACCAAGCACTGTCAGCGTCAACAGCCCAGCGACATACGACTGTGTGTAGCGTGTGCGTGTACCTCGAATTGAACCGCACCAAGCTCCAGCCGCGATGCCTGTCGTAGCGCTACGTCGTCGTCGCCAACAAACTGACTGACTCACTTCATTTGCCGGTAGAGAGACGTAGAGAGTACTCTTGCACGTTGCGGTTGCACCATTTGCACTAAAATTATACACACTCTCGTATCAAATGGAAATAACGAAAACAACACAACCAGCAGTCAGCAGCAGTATCTGTACTTTAGGCTAGCTAGGTACTTCATACCGTCGTATGCGTAAGAAGATTGCATAATTGAGTATTCTAATATGACGTCACAATCACAAACGTCAAAAGTTCGTGATCGTGGAGGATAACATTGTGGTGTATTGACCAATGGTATTAACATTCTCGCGAATACGTCTAATAAGAATAACCAATAATGTGTTTATCCCATAGAGATAGAAGTCTATACAGAGAATACAATCAAGCGAAATTTAGCGGTTATTAGAAAAGTATCAAATCGAAATAACGAAAACAATACAACCAACAGTCAGCAGTATCTGTATTCTAGTCTAGGAACTTCACAGCGTCGCATGCGTAAGAAGATCGCATAATTGAGTATTCTAATATGACGTCACAATCACAAACGTCAAAAGTTCGTGATCGTGGAGGATAACATTGTGGTGTATCGACCAATGGTATTGACATTCTGGCGAATACGTCTAAAAAGAATAATCAATAATGTGATTATCCCATAGAGATACAAGTCTATATAGAGAAGCGAATACGTCTAATAAGAATAATCAATAATGTGATTTTCCCATAGAGATACAAGTCTATAGAGAGAATACAATCAAGCGAAATTTAGAGGTTATTAGAAAATCAGAATACTCAATCGACAAACATACCAATGCAAAGTGTAGATTGGAGAAATTTGTATTTTCCATAAGTATATCAAATTTGAGTAAATATCCGTTCTGATTGGGCCATTCCGACGATCGTTTCACGCGCATCAAATATTTGAAGATAAACAAATAAAATTGGTAAGCTGCCAAGTTTTGCTACGAAAACAGTAAATAATGTTGATCACTTAAAAAGGGGATTATCAAATACAATAAGTATACGAAAGGAGTATTTGGAAAATGGAGGTATTTGGAAAATGGTGATGTTCCACGTTTCGTCATGATGATGTCACGGGGCTAATTTTAAGCAGTTGATCCGGACCACTATGGCAGATAAAAGGAACACCTCTGCACCGCCCAGGGTTTCAATTGCCTTCGTTCGAGTTCGTGTTCTCGTTGTGAACGCAAACGAAAATACGAACTCGAACGAATACAGTTGGAGCCTTGAATGTGCAGAGGTGTTCCAATTGTAAGGAATAGTGGTTCGGATCAGCTGTTCCATTAGAAGGTGAAATAGGTTATCCGGGGGACATGGAGCATCTCCATTGTTGCAGAAATAAAAATGAAATTTTAACTGTGTAATACTACAGCTGGAAAGTGGTGCAAACGCGAGCTACGTTGCCGGCTCGATGCAATTGGGCGCTAGTGGCTGGAGAACATAGACTTTCCAACTAGACCACCTCGCAATTCATACATGTATGTATAACAAACACTTTAAAAATGATAAAATATGTTAGCTGCTAATATGAATATCGCTAATCATATCCACTTAAGTATTCCGTAGCTTTAACATTTGAATTGACAATATTGGAACATTTTGTTTAAGGACTGAGGCAAGCCCAAAATAGGAAAGAATACGTATTTTTGAAGGAATTGAACGTCCACAAGTCCAATCTGAGTTAAGGCGGATTTTCGACCTATATAACGAAATTAGTTGCAGAAACAAAAAAAAACGATGGACGAATTGGCTCCTTTCACCAGTTCGAAGAGTGAATAAGAAGCAAGCAATTACATCCGGCAACAATGATTGATATTTGTCGGCAAATATCGGCTCGTTCACGATGAGCTACAAAATCACACAATGAGTTACACAATCGCACACACGGACATCACGCTAAAAAAACATTTTGACGCACTCAGGAAAGCGAGATTCGTGGAGATCCATCGAAAACTCGACATCGATTTTTTGGGTGAATCCGAATTTGTAAACTCGAGTTTATAATTTTTTATACATTTCGGAGATTGTTCATTGCAACTGAAAGTTTTAAGCACTTAACTAACACTAACTTTCGCCAGACACTAAAAATCTCCGAAATGTTTAAATTTTTTCGAACTTGAGCTTGAGGACTTGGTCGGCTTCTTTCTGTTGTGTAGGTTTGGAGGAAATCTGCCTTTGTTCTTTTTCTTTCTCTACATTGCGCACAATACCAGTAATTTAAAATTTAATTGTATGTGTAAATAATTACTGACATTAAAATAACAATTTACGAAATGAATGTTCTAGAAAAGCTATTAGTCCAAAATAGTATTATGACTAGCACTAGCGTTATACGAAAATACAAAAGAAAGCGAAAGTTGCGGTTGCGGTGTGTTTTGTTTAATGGGGTTATGGGAATTCCTCTTTAGTCATACTCAAATTTACAGACTTGTTCTCAACGCTTTTCAGATTTACTTTACTGTTGTTTAGTAATTAGTAATTACTAATCGGTAGGTATCTATGTACAGTTACATTCTTGAAATCAAAAGTTGGGTTAAGTTTTGATACATTGAAATCATAAATTGAAAAACTTCTGACAGCTGACACTATAATTTAAATCATTCATTAGATTAGAGTTAACATTTGTGAGAAATGAGACTCTTAAATAATATAATTTGGACACCAGCTAATAAACTTTTCGTTTATGATTGTAAGAAAGTACACCATGAACAAATTATTTAGTTCACTTTGCCAATTCGGACCATACAATAGTTAAACACGTAAACCACCAAAATAGTGAAATTTTAAATCTCAGCCTTGAGCCGAACACTTAAAAGTTGCACTCTGCAACTCAACACTTGTCACTTACCATAGCCGAAAATTGAACTGAAATTGATACTTATTATATGATCAAATTGAATACTTACTAACTTTTTTTTTTGTTCATTCATGCATGTATTATCAATAATGTCATTTGTCGTCACAACAAAAGAGATAAACCTTGAATTTAATCATGAAACAAAACACACAAAAACACAATTGTTACGAAGTTTTGTTGTTATGTCGCGCGATTGCGCAATTATGAATTATCCAAAATAAGGATGAGGAAATATTTATTTATTACTGCAATCGTAATTCGTATATAATCATGATTAAATATTAAATTTTGTTAAATTGAAAATTGTTTACTTCCACCTTTTATCCATCCCATAGAGTTATTATATTCATAGAGGGAAGCTATTGATTTAACACAAATGTGATGCCACACTGATCTCAGTCCGCCATATTGATTTGCACGATAATAAACTAAAACCCTAAAATGTAGACTACCCAAAGTACACGCACAGACTAGTGACGCGAGACTGGAGTCTCTTTCAAATTTCGCACTTTTTAGGTGCGACACAATATGGCGATTTGGTTAATCCCCTTCGCCCCTTCACCAATTAATCGACTTTATGCTCTCTCCAGTGCGGTATGCCAGGTAGGTGACCAAAAAAAAAAATTCAAGTCTCAATCAACATCTCCCGTGCAGAGCGCATACCAGATGAGGTGACAAAAAAAAGTTCTCAAATCTCGGCCACACTGTATAAGGAGGAGACTTTCGGCCTAGCGGCCACTCGGGAAATTCCCGAAAGCTCTGATATGACCAATCCGTCCCTGTTTCTCTCTATAGACTTCTATTTCTATGGTTCATCTTGATGGCTGATGCTTAAAAATTCAAAACTGCACTGTAAAATTGATTGTTTTCTATTGCAATCATAGGCGCCGATTTGTGGGTTGCAAGGGTGCACGTGCAACCTACAAAAAGTTCTATGCGTTGCATGGCAATCCACACAGGTCCACACCCGATGTATGTATATTATACACATCAGGGGCGTAGCTACCATATAGCAAGAATACGCAATGCGTTGGGGCCCATGAGCAAGGGGGCCCTATAACGCCGAAAGTTTGGTAATTAAATAATAATTAAGTTTGGTTATTAAATAAATTAATATTTAACTATAAATATTTGCCTTTTTTTGTTGCGACGCAAAAATGGGGGCCTGATATATGTACCTACGCCACTGATACATATTCTCTTCAAAAATAATTCCCATTTCGGGACTGAACCCGCATACCAAGTTTCGTCTCGATAAGTTGCTCGGTTCGGCTGGAATTTTGTTCACAACGTCACACACGCACGCACAAACACAGACACACACACATTTGACACTTTAGGAATTAATGTTTGACAAACTATGCAACCTACGAGAAAATGTTATCTTATAGGGCTTGAAATGTAAAGAAATATTTTTTGTTTGCCAATGATATGCAAATTTATGTTTTGACATTCAGGTTATGTGCCCTAGTGCCCTTCTGTACCAAACCGAATTTGCTTAATTTCACACCAGGTCGTCCCATGGTGGCACTGAATCCGTGTACCAAGTTTTCCGATCGGTTGATCAGTTTGGCCGGAATAACTTTTTTATTAATTGATAAATTAAATTTTTGTGTTGAACTGTGAAAGTGAAAAAGCCAATTTTAAACTGACACAAATTCAATCACAAATCTCATCACAACTGTGATGAAAATTAGAACATCTTCTATCTAGTCAATACAAATTCCATCAGAATTTATTTATGATGGATACAAAAACTTATTAAAAATATTTGTTAAGAGAATTATGATCATTTAAAACAGTCTTACGGTTTTAATGGATATTTTTAATTAAACTATATTATAGTGTCCGTGCGTCGCCATGTCACTAAGTTAGTTAGTTATTCAGCTAGATAGACTTATGAGTTATGAGTTTGTCTACTAGTTTTAACTTTTAACGGGTTACCTAATGTAACAAGTAAGGAGATAAATCACTATTTTCGAATATTAAATTGACATTTAGTTGCTTATCCTTGACCTTGACAATATAGTTTAAAGACATTTTAAACACTCTTACAGCGAAATTTTGTATTTAACATAAAAAGTAAAACATATTTAAATTCTTCATGCAAAACGCTTCAAATCAGTGAATTAATAAAGTTTGATGTTGATTCCAATAATTATTGTTATTATCGGCAATCATTATTTTAATTAGTTTAATTTTCATCTTTATGTTTGGCTTATAAATTTAATTTTAAATAAGAATTTGTAAAGGTTTCTATGCTGATTTAAAATAGCCTCAAATGTCGGCGCCGTGGCTTAGTTGGTTAAAGCGCCTGTCTAGTAAACAGGAGATCGGGGGTTCGAATCCCCCCGGAGCCTAGAAGAATAAAGTTTCTTCCTCTTTTTTAATTACTAATCTTTGTTTATATTGTTTGAGTCTATTATTTAAATTTAAAACTATTTGCCTTCATATTTTTATTAGCTTTCTAATTAATATAGATTTTACATTTAAAATATGCAATTGGTAAATATTTTCATTTGTTATAATGTATAGATATAAGTTAATAATTAAAATAACCGGTAAATACGATTTTTTAATTATGGTTTTGGACAGTTGCATAATTTTGATAAAGAAACGAAAAATCAAATATCTTTTCAATTTTATAATGAAATATTTATAGGCAACCATATGTTCGTAGCGATTTTACAGTTGCATATAGTAATACATCAATAATTAATAATGAGATTAAATTCATATTCAAGATATAGTTAGTTAGGTTACAAAAATTTTAATAATGCGAACCACATTGAAATCAAATTAATACATAGAAGGTACCTAATACAGGGTGTTTCATTTTCGGCTAACTGTTTTGTTTGAAGAGATATGAGGTCGGCTAAATTAGCACAAAGGTACATAATTCTTTAAAAAAAATCATCTTGTTCAGACGATGGAGAGCATAAACTAAAAATAGTGGAAAATTGTAACTATGTCGATGTGGAAAACTAACATTGGTAGAGTTTTCCAAATTTGACATAATCAATTTGACGAAGCTAAACCCGGTTTATGTGAAAATGGCATCACAGATACACAGATGGTGAGATGGGTCTGTTTGAGCCCACGAGCCGCAAGGCGAGTGGCGCAATTCATCTAAATGAGTAATGGCCATTATCGCGAATATATTACTATGCTTTTTCTACACCTTGCACTATTTTTAACACAAAATACAAATTGCCTGATTTCTGGATGAAGCAACGTAACTGACAAGTGAAAGAATATGGCGAGATCTTAGATCATATAGAAAAGTTGGATCGGTCACTTCAAATTCGTTAAATCTTGTTGATCTTTAATACGCGATCAATTTTATTTAATTGCAGTGATTTCTGGAACTCCATAACTCCCGGTAGTGAGTTATGAAAATCCATAACTCACGGTAGTGAGTTATAGGTACCATTAATCACTGAAAAATGCTAATAATGACAATATAACTAAATAGGTGTAGAAAAAATAAATTTATCTTAAATTATATTTTAGTGTTAATATGGTTATTTTACTTCAATATTGAAATCATTTTCCTATATTTAGGTATTATAATACAAAATAAAACGATTTTTATTTATAAAGTCTTGCAAATGTGTGAAGCAAAACGGCCTTCTTTCCTTAGCAGATTAACTTCGTTATTATGCCCAAAACATTTAAAATTAAAACCATATTATTTGCATTTTGCTACTGTCCTAGGAACAATTATATTCAACATATTTTAATATATACTCCTTCTAAGCAAACAAGAGACTTGGTGGGCGTGTTCAGCGTTGAATATTCTTTAGCGAAAGTATACACTCCACGCAGCCAGTTTGAGAATTAGAATCCGAGCGAATTTTAAAAATATTCAAACATTGTGTATTTAATATCAAATTAGTGTAGATATAAATTACGACATACGTCATATCTCGTTATTTTATTACTGAGTGTCCGCTTCAAAATAACACTCTGAGATTGGATTGAACCAATTTCCAACAGTAATGCTAATTTAGTTCATATTTTCCCAGGCTTATGTTTGCTTAGAAGCGCTGTATACCTAAGTGCACTATACCGGTTCTCTCGAACCGCAGTCACTTCAAATTGGCTTTGATGTTGATACTGGTGGCTGCAGGGCATAGGGATATGGGGGTTAGAACCCCCCCCGTTCGTCGCTCTTTCAAATACGTATACATTGCATACACAAACTTTAAAAATAACAATTTTTTGCGAATACGGCGACTCGCCAACACGCTGACACTCGAAATTGATAATATAAACTTCATAGGTTGTTGTTCATGACAAATTGATGCAACAAAAACAAATCCACTTTGTTATAATAAACAAAGTTAAATTGTAACAAATTAGATAAATAAAATGCAGTCGTTTGTAATCCAAATTTTAGGAGACACTGCAACTTTTTTAAATAAAAATCAAATATATTTTCAATTTTTTAATAAAATATTTATAGGCAACCATATATTCGCAGCGGTTTTACAATTGCATATAGTAATACATCAATTAGGTCGAAATGTTTTAAAAAATAATGAATAAATTGATAATAAATTAATTAAAATGCATTATGCACAAACATAAATTAAACCGATGATAATGTGTTATTAAAATGTTAATATTGGAAACCACAATGGAATGAAATTAATAAGTAATAATTACTAAAAATAAGCGTATGTTGAGTTGCATATATTCGTGGTCATACAAGAGTTCATTATCATGACAAGGGCAAGGCACGCGTGGTTACCATGACGATGGGGCCCCAAAGAAAACAAACCAAACAAACAAAACAATTCCACTTTCGATTTAACTTTATTCATTCTACACAACCCTGAACAACCGAGGTGTTAACCCTGTAAATGTGCCAAAATGAAGTGTTTCACCATATAGTGTCTGTCACTGTGTCATTGTTGTTTAGACATTTATTGATTCCGCAAAACAAATGTTAAGTCGATAATAGTTTGTAAAGTTAAGTAAGTCTTTTTGCTATTTTGAGCATTTTTTTTTTGAAGTGTGTCACTCGAAGTTATACCAGTAACCAAATCGATCAAATAATTTAAGTTTTAGATAAATAAACCAAAAACGATGACAATATCAATTGTAAGAATGCGAAATCATGCTTCCGTATTTCAAAATCATAAACGAGAAAGAGCCCACGAATGTCGTCGATATTGAAGAAATGCATCAAGGACCAAGTAATCCTCCTTCGAAGCCGCGAAGGAACAAGAAAAATACAGTTCCCGGGGTACATCACAGTAAATCAGAACGAGCGGAACGCCAGGAGCGAACTGACAGGCCAAACGAATTACATCAACAACGGAAAAACTTCTCGGCCAATTTTAACGGCGCTCATCAGCATCAAGAAATCAATGAAGAACTGCAAGATATTGAAAAACGAATAAGTCGTCGCTTTCTTAGTAAAGAACTCGAAAAGTTGAAACAACAAAATGCAGAATTACAAACTAGTTATGACTATCTAACGAAAAAGAATAGTAAATTAAAAGATAAATTAACACAATTAGTCGCTTATAATCAAGAAATGTTGGACGAGAATACTACAGTAAAAACACAATATCAGGAACTTTATGAAGAATATACAACTTGTAAATATTTGTTAGAGGAACCGAAAGTTTGTCAGACATGTATTGAAATGGATCAAAATATAGCAACAATAAAAAACGAATATTCACATTTACGGAAAACGAATCAAGAATGTCAGGAAGATTGTAACATGTTGAAAAATGTTGTTTATCGTTTGAATGTTCAATTGGAACGTTATCAGGAAAAGCTACGTGAGAATAACTTGCCAATTAAGGAACAACTCAAGTTGCAAAAAGAATATGATGAGCCGACAGTGTCCGCTGATGCTGTAAATTCGAGTGAGTCACAACATTTGGGACATAATCATGGTCCTGTGCAATGGGGCAGAGTCAATACCCACACGTTGGCACCATTATTAAATGCGTATCAAGAGATTATTAGTGAGAAAGAAGAAATTATTGAAAACTACGAAGCGGAAATGGTCAACTTTACCGGGCAGTTGAAAGGTGTTTTGAAGGAGAATGAGGATTTGCATTTCATGTTGAATGATGATATGGAGTGTAGTAAGGTGTTGAGAGGAAAATTAGAGAGTACGAAAGGGGAATTGAAGAGTACGAAGGAAGACAATGATTTGCTTATGAAAAAATGTGCGTTGAAACAGGACAAACTTGAAGAGATTTTAAAATGTTACGAACAAAAAGGTAATACTTAATAATAGTATATTATTATATGAGCGATTATGACAGCCATTGCTCACGAAGATGATGTTTGAGGCCACGAGCCGCAGGCGAGTGGCGCAATTCATCTGAGTGAGCAATGGCTATAATCGCGAATATAATACTATGCTTTTTCTACACCTTGCACTATTTTTAACACAAAATACAAATTGTGATTTCTCGATAAAGCAACGAACGAGCACTAACTGCAAGTGAAACAATATGGAGGGCGATTCACATCGAGCTATGGTCGGAATTCTTCGGGTTCTTTCGAGATTTTAGATCATATAGATAAGTTGGATCGGTCACTTCAAATTCGTTAAATCTTGTTGAACTTTAATACGCGAGCAATGTTATTTAATTGCAGTGATTTATGAAAATCCATAACTCACAGTAGTGAGTTATAGGTACCTTTAATCACTCAAAAAATGCTAAAAATGACCATATAACTAAATAGGTGTAGAAAAACATATTTCATTAAACATAATTAATATTTTCAATTTTATGTAATAAAAATTTTTGATTGTGAATCAATTTCAATTATATGCCTGTAAGTTATGAACAAATTGAAACAGGCAATTTTAAAAGTATCTATATCTACCTTAAATTTATAATTAATTTTTATTTTCGCATTAAATAATTATTTAATTAAATACATTTAAAATAATGGACCCACAAAAGAAAGCATTTTAATTAATTTTGAATTGATTATTTGAAAATATTACTAATAAAGGAGACAAATAATTAAAGTTTAATTTATTTTGCATTTATTACCTAATAAACGCCTCCACTTTTAAAATTAAAATTATAAATGTAATTATAAATAAACAAAAACAGTATGTAATTCAGTTTAGTCGTGCACTTATAGCTGAATCAATCCTAAGCTGCTCACAATAACTGCAAAAATGAATAAATTAATATTTATTTTACCGCTGATGTTATTAATCCTGGCAACTCAAACTGGTGATTTTCTGATTAATAATTATTGAGATTGTAATTAAACATTGTCACTTTTTCATCACTTGTCCATCCCTGAAGCTGAACAGTTTTTCAAGGTCATATTTTCATTATGTTTTACCATACGTTATGTATTATTCACATACGAGTATTTGTTCTTGTGTGTGTTTGTGCGTTGCTTCTTGTGCGCCAAGCAATAAATATTTCTTATTAAAGTCCCGTCCAATTTAATGACCTTCAAAAACTATTCAGCTTCAGGGATGGAAAAGTGATGAAAAAGTGACAATGTGAAATAGACTTAATACAAATATATTGAATTTTTCAGAGGGTTTGTTTTTCATTTCCATCATCAACTCTCTTGCTGCAATTTTCAAATTTGTGGAGCTAGTGAAACATGCAATTATAAATGTATTAATTGGATACACTTTCCTACCGGACGCTCCAAGAATCTCAAATATCATTGCGACGAGAAGTTAAATTTATAATATAATTTTTGAGTAATGTGTAAATCAAGTTGATGAGAGTAAACAAATAAAAAGAGTTAACAACTTAAGAGTAGAAATATTTTGTTGAAATAGTTTTATGTTGATTAGTACCCAACATCCTTGAAGAACGGTTTGGAACCGAAACCATTATCGATTCCGGTACTAAAATAATAATGTGTCCGCTACAAATAACGGTATTGTTTAATTATTACCGGTAATTACCGGTAACTCTTTTACCGGTAAAAGAGTTACCGGTAATTACATAAGGGTATAAATATCTTGTTGAAATAGTTTTACGTTGATTAGTACCCAACATCCTTGAAGGACGGTTTGGAACCGAAAGCATTATCGATTCCGGTACTAAAATAATAATGTGTCCGCTACAAATAACGGTATTGTTTAATTATTTTGCCGGTAATTACAGGTAACTCTTTTACCGGTAAAAGAGTTACCGGTAATTACATAAGAGTATAAATATCTTGTTGAAATAGTTTTACGTTGATAAGTACCCAACATCCTTGAAGGACGGTTTGGAACCGAAAGCATTATCGATTGTGTCCGCTACAAATAACGGTATTGTTTAATTATTTTGCCGGTAATTACCGGTAACTCTTTTACCGGTAAAAGAGTTACCGGTAATTACATAAGAGTATAAATATTTTGTTGAAATAGTTTTATGTTGATTTAGTACCTAACATCCTAACATCCTTGAAGGACGGCTTGGAACCGAAACCAATAAATTTCGATTCCAGTACTAAAGTAATAACGATTCCTCTAGAAATAACGGTACTGTTTAATTATTACCGGTAATTACCGGTAACGCTTTTACCGGTAAAAATTATTAAAAATCGTTTGCATTCAAGTTAAATATTTCTTTACATTTATTAAAATATTGTTTAATTAATACCGGTAATTAGTGGTAACTTGTTACCGGTAAAAAAATTACCGGTAAAAATGATGAAAAAGCGTTTGCATTCGAATTAAAGTACTAAGTTTAAACATTTGCTTTTATAAGTGAATTTTAACATAGAAATATCAAATGCCATGAGCGCGCGGTAGGTAACGTTATTAAAATACCGGTAAACGGAAGTGGTCACCGGTAAATGAAATAAATGTTTTAAAGGTTCCCATATCGGTAAAAAAATGAAAATTTAAAAATAATAACGTTTACCGGTATTTTTTTACCGGTATTATTTACCGAATCCAAGCGCTGATTTTCATATTTCCATACTTACGAAAACCTAGGAACTCAGAACTCTCATTAATTTGAATGATTTTATTTCTTTACTAGATGATCCACTTTTGTTTCAAAAACAAAAGGATGTATTAAAGTTCTTCAACTACATCAACCAGCCATCATACTACAAGGAATTTGCTAGCATTGCTGACTCTTTCAAATACGAAGAACACTTGGATTACTGGACGAAGCCTCATTATGCCAAAGAATTCTGGTATATGTACGAACACGATTTCCTTCCGCAAGGGGAAGTCTTCTCCATCTTCTACCCGGAGCACTTGAAACAAGCAATTGCCCTCTTCAACGTATTCTACTACGCCAAGGATTACCAAAGCTTCTACACTCTGGCTGCCTGGGCTCGAAACAATGTTAACGCTGGCATGTACGTCTACTCCATGTCCGTTGCAATTGTCCATCGTGATGATATGTACGGCGTCGTCCTTCCACCAATCTACGAAATCATGCCACACTACTTCTTCAACGATGAAGTTGTCTACAAGGCGCAGCAATACAAGCAACACTACTGGGGCACCTATGAGCATGAACACGAAATCAAGGATCCATCCTACAAGGGATACACCCTCCATGCCAACTATTCCGGCTGGTACATGAATGTCCACCCAGAACAATCCATGACTTACTTCACCGAAGATGTGGGCATGAACGCGTATTACTACTACTACAACCTCCACTATCCATTCTGGATGGAAGGGGAAGAATTTGATTTGGATAAGGATCATCGTGGTGAGCAATACTACTACGTCCACCAACAATTGTTGGCCAGATACTACTTGGAACGCTTGTCCAACGACTTTGGTGAGATCCCACATTTCGAATACGAACATCCCATTGAAACTGGATATTATCCATCCTTGCACTACCCGAACGGCCTCTACTTCCCAATGCGACCAAACCATGCCCACCTCCATTACCACGGTGTCCATGGCCAGCAATCTTACCCATGGTACGGCAACTATACCCACAGCTACACCTACGTTAAGGACTACGAAAGGCGTTTGCGCACGGCTGTTGATGCTGGATTCATCTTCAGTGAATCTGGTAAAATGATGAGCCTCTTCGATAAGGATGGTTTCGAGATGTTGGGTAACATGGTGGAAAGTAATCCAGATAGTCCACATCCTCGTTATTATGGTGACTTGCAAGTCTTCATGAGACACTTGTTGGGATACTCGTACTATCCTTTGGATCAATACAAGGTTGCTCCGAGCGCTTTGGAACATTTCGAAACCTCGTTGAGGGACCCAATGTTCTACCAGATGTACAAGAGGATGATGCATTACTTCCACCAATACAAGAACTACTTGCCATCCTACACCCACAAGGAATTGTACTATCCAGGCGTCGAGATCCAGAATGTTGAAGTTGAACGTTTGGTCACCTACTTCGACCACTTCTACTCCGACTTGTCAAACGCTGTTTACGTCGACGAGAAGCAATTCCATGATGATTCCTTCATGATCCGTGCGCGCCAATACCGTTTGAACCACAAGCCCTTCAGCTACAAGCTCCATGTGACCGCTGACAAAGCAACCCAAGCTTTCGTCAAGGTCTTCATTGGTCCCAAGTACGATGAATACGGACGTGAGATCGACTTCGAAGATAACCACTACAACTTTGTCGAATTCGATCGCTTCTACTACACTTTGCAGCCGGGTACGAACGTACTTGAACGCAACTCCCAACAATCATTCTTCGGCAGCGATAGAACTACCTTCTACGATATCTACAAGTACGTTATGCAAGGACAAGGTTACCAAATGGATGCCAGCGAACATTTCTGGACCATGCCAAATCGCTTCTTGTTGCCAAAGGGTAAGATCGGTGGTCAAACCTACCAATTCTTCTTCTTCATGACTCCATTCCACGGCAAACAAGTTGAAGAAGTTTACCCCCAAATCGGCAGCGGCAGCTACTACATGGACTACACCTACCCAATGGGCTATCCTCTGGACAGACCAATTGAATACGAATACCACTTTGACATTCCTAACGCTTACTTCAAGGACGTCACCATCTTCCACAAGAATTTTGATGAACAAATTACCACTCAATGGACACAGAACTAAATTAGTTTAAGTCAAACATATACAATCCAACTTTATATATGTTCAACTTCAAACTTATAACAAGAATTTAATAAAATTCGATGAACTATTATTACCTTATTTTTTTTTTTTTCGTTTTATTAAATAAAATGTTACATTTGGGGCTTTCCATTTGATCCCGGGAGCTGCACAGAAACAGTTCGATTTGTAGGTACCTAATAGTAGTTTCTTGGGTTAAATCGAAAGCCAATATTGATTTTTTTTTTAGTGATGATTATAATTATAAATCAGATCCCTTGGTAAATTTTTTCGCCTTTTTTGTTTCTTTCGTTGTTGTTGGACAGAAACATGCACGACTTTGTGCATCTAGATAGAATTTACAGCCAACACTTTGTATTCCATCGGTTAACAATTCGGCAAATTTATTGCACACTAGAACAAAACAAAAATACAAAGGATTACTTTCGGACGCGGTTGCGATCCATGAGAGAGTTTCGATTGGCTGAAAACTGTTCGATGTGAAACGAATGCGTTGTTTTTCACCAAACACAGTTCTCTCGCAATTGTGCCTTTCGATTTGATCCAAGAAGCTGGACACGAACAGCTCCATCCAGTTGCCAGCTTTGATCAAATCGAAAGCGACTAATATCGCAATAAATCGCGATATTTACCATTGCCGGGTTGAGCTCCTATATTTTTACTAATTCCATCACACTGATTATTCAAACACTGCTGAAACTTTCTGTCACATTCATTTTTGCTGTTTCCACATGAATCGTAACAAATATCATGAGCATCGCAACATTTCGTCATCGCGGGCAAGTATTCAGTGTTGATTTTCATACCAATGGATCCACAACCATTCGATGATGGTTTGTGGTTGCGATTTGATACTGGTGTGATATCTGTAACGTTTTGACACTAAGAATTCAATAGGTACACCTCAGCCCCGCCTCCGGGTAGCCATTAAAATAGGTTAAGATTGATCAAACTGCTCAAAACTCTTTAGGCAGGTACCTATATTAATTACCTTTATTGGGACACGTGAATATGCACTCATCGTCCGTGGCACTATTAAAAACATTCGTAAACTTATTAATTCCGTTAACAACATCATAAACGTTGTTGAACACGCCCCCGAATAAATTATCGGCGGAAATCACTGCTTCTCGAATATTGTTCAACAAACCAGAACCCCAGCCTGTATAAACGTAACCAAGCATTGTCAAGATGTAAACACAAATTTTTGCCCAAGGCAGCTCCATTTTTACCTACGAAACTAAACTTCTCATCACAAATAAGCAATAATGACTAGCAAATTCAATGCAAACTTGAAACTATTACCTAATACCTTTGATTCTTTGTAGAATATTATTTGGTGGCTTTATTGCATTGGGTTATATTTTTAACTGCTTTATTTGTCGACTAAAGGCTTGTATACAACTGACGCAAAAGTCTGGCTACACGCGAATTCAGTCATTACAAAAGACGACGAAGTCATTAAAATAATAATAATAAACGCTTCATCTTTTTCGCCTTTATTTTAATCGGTTCAAAACTTCAAAATGCGTACAGTTTATGTTTGCGTCAGTTGTGTACAAGCCTTAACATTCGTATTTACTGCACATAACCACAATTTCAAGGACAGGAAACTATTTTCTTTTGTTTTTTGTGTTATTGTTATTTGTAGAATATTATTTGGTGGCTTTATTGCATTGGGTTATATTTATAACTGCTTACTTGTCGACTAAAGGCTTGTACACAACTGACGCAAAAGTCTGGCTAAACGCGAATTCAATCATTACAAAAGGCGACGAAGACATTAAAATAATAATAATAAACGCTTCATCTTTTTCGCCTTTATTTTAATCGGTTCAAAACTTCAAAATGCGTACAGTTTATGTTTGCGTCAGTTGTGTACAAGCCTTAACATTCGTTTTTACTCCGCATAACCACAACTTCAAGGACAGGAAACTATTTTCTTTCCTTTTGTTATTCTACATCATCAAACTATCAAATGATTTGTTTAGGCCGAAAAATAAGCTAAATCATACAAAAACTTTATTAATAAAGAAATAAAATAGTTCAAATAGATATTTTTAAAAGTATGTCTCCAATTTGCCTGATTCATATAGTTGCTTGACGTCGGAACCACCACCTAAACATTCGCCGTTGACAAACACTCTTGGCACAGTTGAAGCACCAGTAAGTTCACCCAAAATGGCTTGGATCTCTTCGGTATCCTGACGATTATCGAGCTCGATGGCTGTGTAGCTTCTGTTCAGTTTATCGAATACCTTTTGAGAGAAAAAGCACGCGTTAATTTATTAATATTCTAGTTGTAGACAGAAAAGGGAAACCATACCTCTTTAGCCATTTTACAATACGGGCAATACGACTTCGAGAAAATAACGATGATATCGCTATTGATGAGGTCCTTGACCATCAATGCTTTTGGTGATGCCATGTCAGCGGTGGTTACTTTCGAACTGAAAACGCCCATGATTTTTGTTTGTTTGTTTCTTTGCTTTATAATCTTATCTCCACTATCTAAGTATGTGATAAAAGATGTATGAGTACTTAATGTTTACTTGAGTGGAATGACCCCTTAAACGCAATCTATAAACCGTTTTGACTTCACATCAAACAATCAATTATATGATTTGAAAAAAACGCGATTAGGCAATTGATTAATTTTCATTTATCAAAATAATTATGAAATGGAATGTACGAATATACTTGTACTTACAAATTTGATTAAAATTGCTTGCTCACGATGGCTGCTGATTCGACGTGCTGACTTTTTGTCTTCGATAATTGCCAATTGGATGCTCATTGACGTTTTGACTTTTTGCTTTTAATGAAATGGAATTTTAATTTTGAACTATAATCTCAAGGTCATAGTTATAACACAAAAATCCCTAACTTCAAATTTGTAATCAGAGTGGACTATTAGAAAAATATAGTTTTTTTTTTTGTTTATACGTTGAAAAACGGATTTTTTGACGATTTATTCTGTTGCCATAATAACACTAAAGCTATTTTTAAAATTTCGCTTCAAATAAGCTGGAAATGTAAAATTTATTTTACCTGTAATCTCAAGGTCACCAAATACAGAAAAATACCTAACATGAAATGGTAATGTCAAGGTTACCTTTATAACACAAAAATCCCTAACATCGCATTAGTAACCAAAGTGGACTATATGTAAAAAATTTTTCTTGTGCTTATGCGTCGAAAAACAGATCTGTTGACACAAAACTCAATTCATTTATTATGTTGCCATAAGAACAACAAAACTGTTGTGTAAAATTGTCACTCGAAATATGCTGGAAATGTAATTTTTATTTCGAAATACAATATCAAGATCACACTTATAACACAAAAATCCCTAACTAATTTCTAACCAGAGTGGACTATTTGAAAAATTAGTTTTTCTTTGTTTATTCGCCGAAAAATGGATCTGTTGCCACAAAACTCAATTCATTTGTTATGTTGCCATAACAAGAAGAAAACTGTTGTGTAAAATTGTCACTCGAAATAAGCTGGAAATGTAATTTTTATTTTGAAATACAATATCA
>JARJEB010002963.1:0-13099 GCA_030264535.1 Liometoxenus newtonarum
GGATAATGAAATAGGTACGTCCAAGTCAAACACAGTAATTGACCAATAACCAAACAACAATCTCTTTATTTAGTCAGATAGTATCGGCGACAATCCGCCCAAAATGCCACACGTGCAACGCAAGCACGTAAACCAGAACCAACAAACCGGTAACGTATCGCAGACACGTTATCCGTGCAAGAATCTAAAGCAGCAGCGCGATCCCGAATAAACCTCGGAGAACGACCAGCCAAGAGCGTGCTCGTAGACTCTACCGAACAACGGCCTACGATCCGTACACGATCGTGGCCAAGATGGAAAAGCACAATATGGCTCCCGCGACAATCGAGCGGGGACGTTAAGCCGCGAATCGTCGACAACCGCGTGAGCATCCAATGATAAGCGCTCTCCCGGCCAGGGTGCTCGATGGGTTGCATTCAGTCAGCCCCTAGCTTCGTCACAATATGTATCTGGAAAAAACTTTTTAGCTGTTTTTGTTTATGATTTTAAATTCAGTTTTCTAAAGTTGAAGCCACAAACCGTTATGAATCTAAAATTCCTAACTTGATAAAAACTTTTTTCTGTTCTTCATGTTTTCTGCTTTCAGCTTTACTGAATTAAATTTACTTCTGTTTATGTAGACGATTTACGTCAATGGTTTCACTATTGACGTAAATATGGAAATTATGGAAGAATATTGGGTTAAATTTAAATATTTTATAATTTAAATTGCATCAATTACGCGCAGGTCCTTCATATAAACCGGTAAGGTGACAATGATCTAAAATCTAAACCATTATCGTCTCCCAATGGACTTTCGCAAATACGACAATCGGTGGCAAAATAATGTTTCATACTTTCATAACCTGTCTTCTTTACCGGTACGTTTTTACTAAGATGATCGACATATATAGCGTGCCTTTTTCAAGTGATACGTAATAGTTTTTCTATTCCCATAATAGATGTAGTTCAAAAAATTTTAAATTTTAGATTTGGTTGAAGGATCTATTTAAGTAAAATACTTCCGGTTATCCCGGAAGTTGAGCTGAACTTTTTTCCCGCCAAATATTACCACCCCTTTGACTAATCGCCTCTGGACGGATTGATTTGATTCGAGGAAACTGGCATTCATAGAGATTCAGGGTGTCATAGGTCTTTTAAACCTACCGTTGCCGAAAAGAACCTTATAGACAGGTTGGTATAAGTTAGACGTTGGACAAAAATAAATGGCGGCTACTCACCATCAAGCTTTTTTCTTTATCTGAGCGCAAAACCTTCAAGTTTCGTGTGGGGTCAAATGTTCAATTGAATAAAGTTGCTATTCGCAGGATTCGGCTTCGAATCTACAGCAGGAAATTTTTTTTTTGGATTCTAGTTTTATTTTAAAATTATGTTTTGAATTTATGTTTGTTATTAATATTTAGTTGTTATTAATATTTTTAATATTTTTTATTAATATTATATATTATTAATTATATTAATATTTAGCGCGGTCAGTGTACACTGGTTAGTGTGTTTACCCACTGTACCTACGGTAATGGGTTCGTACCCCACACCAGGGAAAACATCTTTTTGTTGGCCGCGCTCTCCCGAAAGGCAATGGCAAACCAGTAGTAAATTGCCTAGTACAACTTCTCAAATAGTGCCGATCGGAGACCATATGGCTGTGTGATAAACGTATAAAAATGCACACCACAGTCATATGCGAGAGGTAGCCTATGTCCTTAAAGGATATGGCACTCAAAGAAGAAGAATTAATATTTATTTTTATCATAGTAACATTTGTAACTTATATAACATTATTACTACGAACGAAGTTATAAAACTGAAAAAGGTAAATCAACATAATTTGCGGTAAAATTCAATGAAATCTTCAATAGCATCAGTCATTCGTTTGCGATATATTTCATCATTTTCCCAATGCATACGAACATGTTCGCTTCTATCTACGAAACAATATTTGGAAGCGAGTTCCGGTTCGCTAAAAAACTTTTCCAATGCTTCTGGCGACAATAAAATCGTTTGGAAATGCGTTAAGTTTTGTAGCAAAGCGAACTGTTTTTCTACATCGACACTCTTGAGAAAATCTTCGTAAGGCATAAAGTTTTCCACATTGTAGCCGTGATTTTTAAATATTTGCTCAAATTTTTTATAGTAATACTCCACCAATTCCTGCCAATGTTCCTTACGTTCCATGCGATACATCGCGAAGAAAAGAAATTGAGTTAGGTCATGTGTACCAGGGCAATATCGATATGACTGAAAATCTAACAGTTTGCATTTTTCATTGGAAAAGAAAACATTGCTAGCCCACAAATCCCCATGACAAATCGTATTGCGAAATTTTAGGGATGGTTTTATAAGATTTTTAAAGTGATCTATATATTTGATGGCGTAAATCTTCAACATCTCAGCATCTGATGGTTTTGATTTGGAACTAAACTTGTTACTATTGTAATACATTTCGATACCTTTACAAATTCCAAGTTTTCCAGCTTTAAGTAAGTTTTTCGACACATCTAAGTCGCTGTAGAAAGTTTCTTTGAATTCTTCTGGATACATTTCATTTAATTTTCGTCCCATTTTTTCTTCCAACAACAAACCACATGCATGCAATTTGGCCAACGATTCTAATCCTGTTTTGACTTGATTCAGGGACATATTTGACCGTACGTTGCCCATTTCGTAATTGTAATTGTCCTGGTTGGTCAAGTCATCGAAAACTAAACAATCCATGGTTGCCAAGTAACATCTAGGAAGGATGTCTTCAATTTCCATTAGACCGCATTCGGTCATCCGCTGCACTAAGTCGGAATAAAATTGTTTTTCTTTGTAGCCGCAACCAGTTTCATGATGGAATTTCAGCAAGGCGTCAGTTTTTGGTAACATTTTAACAAAAAACTTGAATGTCTTAATGTCATTTTCCATTTTCCCAGACAAAACATTTACTGTGATAGAAATTCTCCAATAACTACCCAAATAACCACACACTTTTTTAATTTCTTGTGGAGAATAATCAAGCAAGTCATAATCAGGCACATCACCCAAACACAACGTAGACAACTTTTTACTTATAATCATATACACTTCTTCAACAGTGAGCGGCTTATAGTCGAAAATTTCCAAGTACTCTTTGAAAATTTTTGTTATACCTTTTGCGTAGGGCGCATCAGTTTCAAGAAGATGTCTGATTAAGGCTGGACGTCCAGTTCCTATGACAGAATCAAGCATGTACACATAATTTTTCTGCATTTTAATTGCATTCTTATAACTTTGTTCGCTGGTTTGCCTGTAGGAAAGCCATATGAATTTCGCCAAAGGCATGTAAAGTTTACACGTTTCTTGGTATTCATTTACCGAGATAATGTTTTTAATATCAATACCCAGTGCAGCCAATTCAACTTGAAAGCATTTGTAATAACAATCTAAAAATTGGCCAAGATACTTTTTCCTTAAATTTTCATCGGTAGCACAAAATAGTAACATGGTAACGTCATGTGCTGGTGGGACATATCGACATAATTGAAAATCAATTATCTTGGCATCGATTACTTTATCGGTTGATTCATCATATTTAAATAACAAATTAAATGCCCACAAGTCGCCATGCGAAAGCACTTTGCAAAAGTCATTTGATTCGTTTAATAAATCCAGCATACCATTGCAAGAATCTTTAATTTGTTGTTGAAGTGCTCTGCTCGAAGTCCATGGACAGGGAGTTATTAGTTTGGCAAGTTCAAAAATACCACTTTCGGCACTACGAAAGTATTTGTAACCAGAACATTTTTCATCCTTGGTGAAGAAAGGATGCATGAGTTTCGCATCATTGCAATACTCTGGAATGGATATTGCCTTGCTATTTGATTGCGATTTCATCAATTGTTCAAATGCAATGCTCACTGTATGGTATTTTGCAAGAGTTTTTAAACCTTCCATTGTCTCGTCATAAGTCAACTTTAAATTTAGACTGCCACGATATCCGCGGTTAGACAAATTTTCGAAAACCATAATTTTAGATTTCTCTGTAACTTTGCATAACAATAATTTTGGTATAATGTCGCTATCCAATCCAGGCAATTTCTCTTTAACTTCTTGAAATAACTTGTACACGTACTCTTCTTTTTCAAACAATGGAATGTCTTCGAAACATTTTAACATGGCTTTGTCTGATTCGACGACTTTTACGAAAAATGTGTACTTGTTAACATTTTGATCAGTCAGAGTTAGTAAAAAGTGTTCGCCCAAATAACCACGAATCTCCTTACAGAATGGCTCCAATGTAAAGTCGACCAGTTTGCAATCTGCAGAAAGTTTCAATGTGGCAAACAATTTTTCGCAATCACTTCTATTTAACACCATTTTTAAGTTTTTCAAAAAAAAATATTTCTGTTGATGACAATGATGTATTTAATTAGAATGAAGCAAAATAACGTTACTATCTCGTTGTTGCTTCGATTTATATACACACTCAATCGAAATCATAAATTATTTACACTTGTTATGGTTTTATATGCTCTGTTATAAATATTGTTGTAATATTTAAGTGGTTTATGATGTTATATGCTGAAATGTGTACACAACCATGAAATGAACTTGTAAAGGTTGTTTTTCAGAACAATTAAAATTTTAAAAAAACAAGTTAACGACCCGGCAACCAAATTATTCCTGTGTTTAACTAAATTTTACCGTATCATTTATTTAGTTATTATGCTCATAATTTAGGACCTACTAAATTACGCAGATAAAACTAAAATATAAAGTTGACGTGATTAAAAATAAAAATCCACTGTGAACACTTCTCAGAACTTTTTGGCGCTTTATGTTCCAGTCTGAAACAATTTAAAAATTAATCGGTACGAGTTCACACCGCACAACTTTCCGTTTTACGACCGTATCCACTTCGATTTCGTCGAACCCTCCGATCGTAAAAGTAATTTCGATCGGAAAATGGAAATGAGATTGATTACATTTTACCATGCGTATTCTCTAAAAAAATAAATTAGTAACAATCACAAACCAATGATAATAGAATAGAAGCGTATTATTGCCTATAGCTGCACTCTACACTCGCACACACAAATTGACAAACGAAACGTAGCAAGCAAGTGGAAGCAGATAAAATATAAAATAGTTATAAACGAAATAGGTAATATACAGTATGTTTTAAATGTGGAAAATACATTCTGTGTCAAATTTAATATAACCAGGAGTGGTCAAATACTTCGCACTAATTTTTTAATTTTATATATTTAATTTTATAATTATAAAGTATTTGCAACTTAGAAGTAACGTTAGTAGGAAAGTCATAGAATCCAAAACCAAAGTGTACAAATTGCGTTATTCACAATTACATTCTAATATATAAATAAAAACTTATTAGGCGGTATTCTTAATTATTGAGGAGACATGTATTTAAATTATTTAAATGACTCTGAAATCGATAAACTCTTACATCTTTATATACAATATTAAGCTAGTAAAATAAATAAATTACAAAAAGTGCACAAAATTATATAAAAATATGACACAGATTCATATCCAATGGGAGTTAAAATACTTCTTTGCGGAAACTGAAGCCATACTGATCGCATTTTACTCTTAATATTCGAGCTAATTGTGGAGGTCCACAATAGAATACGGTGACTTTACCTTTCTTCTGATCCAATATTTGTTTAAATACTTTATCCCAATTTGGCCGACCAGCATTGGTACGCGTTTTGAGACCAGTAATGAGATCGCGCTTCTCCTAAAAACACAAAATAAATAATTAATTGAAATAATAATTTAAACACTGTATTAAATACCTTTTCGTGTAACAAATCTAATGCTAATTGCAAACCAACAGCTTTCATGTCAGTTTTCTGCAAAGCGCTTGTAATGTACATATGCATATCGAGGAAACGCTCCATTGCACCACCCAGTTCGGCTTGTTCGATTTCAAGTTGCGAGAGCAGATTCACAAACCATTCAAAAGATCGCTGATCACGATTTATCCAAAAGAAGTCGACCTGGTGAATACATTTATAATTCATAAATATTTTAAAACAAAAGCTTAATAAAATAACAACTTGGTTTCTTTCTGATAATAAATTCGACATGTTACCTTTCGTAAGTTCATCACGGTAGGTGGTATTTCGCTGGCCCAAGAGAATTTACATTTCGGACACGAGTGCCGTGCTTTCCAATATCTGTGCATAATCGACTGTAGAATTGAGGCGAATGGCGTTACACCTATTCCGGTGGCGATGAGCACTGCATGCTGTGCTCTGAAAATATGACTTGATGGTGCTCCGTATGGCCCATCCAAGTATATCTACACAATTACGATTTATGTTTTAATTTTATTTATATTTAACACAGGGAGTTTCCAATAAAAAGAAATGAAAATCACTCAATTATTTTACAAATATTCATGCAAAAATTATTGTTAACATTTGTATTTAAGAATGTTTTCCGGTGTCCATTAATCATAAAGAAAAAGACCAGCAGCGCGACAATGTGCCGCGAAAGGACGGAATAATATTGAAGTTTAAATTCGCGAGGTACACATCCCTAAATTTAAATGTTAACACATCACAATTTGACAAACAACACTCAAAGTACCTCAAGTCTACTGGCCAATGGCATAAGCATCCATTGCCTAATTCTGTTTATGTCCTCTTTCAAACAATTGTTCTAAGAAATGTCATATATTTACTCACTATTTTGTTGTTACGCTTATATGAAATTTTAAGGACCAGCAAGAGCAAAATGCGAGAAAGTAAGTGTTTTTGACGGAATTGACCGTCCACAACGTCGAAGAACTTAAACTCTTAATATTGTATATATCAAACATTTCTCAATTAGTGGACATTGAAGAATTTATATTCTTTATCAGAGTAGTAATCAAAAAAAAATCCAAACTTGAAAAACAGATGAATTAGAAATAAATTAAACGCCTACAATTTTATGAATTCCATTTTCCAATTCTGCACATATAATATTGTCAATATTATCAATTTGGGGCTGGGATTTTGTATCTCGGCCTGGTAGTCGGCGATAAGTACATGATTTCATTGCCTATGTCATGTCAGACAGACCATAAGAAGAAACACATTAGCGAAAAGTTCTCGCTCTGTCTAGCTCAGACTCCCATAAGAAAGCAACAATTGTAACCATAACCATGGATACGTATATAAAGAGAGAAAACTTCACACTCGTTATATTTCCTCCTTACGATCTGGCAAGTAATAGACAAGGATGTCACTACACTTCTCGTCGAATTTCTCGCCGAATTCAAAAATCCCATCCGGAGTGCATAGCAAAGTTCTCTCAGAAAAGATTTTTTTAAACTAACCACTTTGGTCAACTTTTCATCATGTAAATATGACACCAATCGTAGAAAAGTTCGTTATTAGTAAGATGGTCTAAGAATTTTTTCTAACATTGTCTTAAATCATGATTTAATGTATTTAATTGCATGACAAAGAGACAAAAATCGCGTGTGTTTGAGGATTTTTTGTGTTTCGTCCTCTTTTTTACTCTTTTTATACTATTGTCCTCTCTCTGCATTTGCTCTTGCGCATACTTAAATACTTACTTCCAGTGGTTTGCCAACAGGATAGTTCATGGGTTTCAAATTGCTAGGAGAAAATTCCCTCGGCACAATTCTGCCTTCTTCTGCTGCCCGTTCAGGATTGGAAGTCATACTCAACGCGCTCATTTGTCGTCCTAATAAACACATTTTAATTATACGCTTTTAATTATATTCTGGTAATTTTGATACATTACCAACTGAACCGAAGGAACTTGAGGAGTCCCTCTGCTCACAATTTTCCAGACTTGGCGTTTTAAATGCAATAATTGTGGGTTTGTTTCTCATGTACCGAAAACTTTGGGCCAGTGATTTATTTTGGGGACTCAAATAAGCCAAACCCAAACTTTGTAATCGAGCACGACGTATCTGACATTCATCAAACGATTTCTCAGATTCGGATCGCATGTATTCTCTTAAACTATAATAATAAAAAAAAGTTTTATGGAAAGAGTTTTGATAAAAAAACACTTACGCTAATAATCGTTCCCTCTTTTTAGCTTTGTTTTGTATGTCAGGCATCGATAACGATTTCTCTAATGGTGCTTTGTTAGTAAATAATAATTTATGCAATTTCTTCTCCGGAGTTAATTTTCGTTTTGGATAACTTGTCAATTCCGGATTACTACTGCACGACGCCTTTCCATCTTCGCCAGTTGGATTTGCTTCATCATTTTTAAATGTCTCATTAGAGAATCCAACTAATTGAATACCAGCTCGATTATTTGGATCTCTGTTAGACAAAGTTCTCTTAATTGATGCCTGTATTTTCTTCATAGGATTGTGATTATTATTATCATTGCTACTGTTAGATAATCGTTTCTTTTCGCTTCCCAAAGCAGGTATTTCCCCATTATGTAGTTTTTCCTGCTCTTTTTCGAAATATTCATATAGACGGATTGTCCATTGACCAACACCGCGAATGTGTAACCACATATAGTCTAAAATTAATTCAACAATATTGTTTATAGGGCTAGTTTGAAACAAATTTTACCTTCTTGCTCCGGTGCACTACTAATCGTAAATGGATGCCATTCGTATTTTGCAATAGCTGGTATATTAATGAATACATAATCACCGGGGTGAAAATCAAAATGTAGAGGACGTTTGATAACCAAATGTGTCACTTTCGATGGCAGCAGCAGACCTGAACTTATATACGTTTTTCCTCTTTCGCTTCGCATCCATGCTAAACGCAATAATCTTTCGATGAAATATAGTATTCCTGGTACAACAAACCATTTCCAAAAGTTTGGTCCATGAAAAATTAGTAGAACCCAGAATGGGATATACATTAAATGCGTCCAGTAAAAAATCTAAAACAATACAAAATACACTTAAAAATACAACAAAACTTTGAAATAAATATCTAGAACCTCAAAGCAACCTCCACGTCTGACAAATGCCTGGGAGCAAATGAACATAATAAGTAAAATTGCAAACAATGCAAAGCCAGTTGGATTGGCCACACCACCAATTAAACCAAATTGTCCAGACTTTGATGTTAAGAGCCAATCCGAAACTGTTAAGTTTTTGTCATTTATTATTGGATCATTTACAATTTTAACACCTTAAATAAAATTTAATGAAAACGACTGTAACTCAATTCATTTATCCAAATAACTTACTAAAATTGTAAATATGCATTATAGTATGTACAAAACTAAGTCCGAAAATTAGCATTCCCGTTAATTTATGAAAATAAATATGTTGATCTAATGGTAAAAGCGCACTGAAGCCTCTTGTACGTAAAAAAGTTATGCACTGACGTAACATGAGCACTAACACAAACATACAATTGAAGTTTAAAGATTGTCCTAAAATAAGAAGAATATTCATTCAAATAAGTCGTATTGCAGGGCACGCAGCCAGAGTGGGGGCTTTGGGGGCTATATAGCCCTAATATAAAATTCAGAAAAACTGATTTTACCTGCAAGAAAAAGTGTTAAGTTGTTAAATTTCGCTTCACCTCAGCCCCCTTCGAACAAAATTCTTGGCTACGTGCTTGTCGTATTGTACCGGGTGAGTCATTTTGCTTTTATGGCTAACTTTTTCTGTTTGAAGAGTATTAGTATCAATAACTTGTAAGAAATTAGTACCGTTCTGACTCTAGAAAGCATAAACTGAAAATAATCTAAACTGTTATATCATAACTCGAAAATTGGAACAGTTTCTAATATTTGTCGCATTAATCAAGCCAAAAATATGCAGTTTCTGAAGAATTACAACATAATGGGTTTAGGGAAACTAAACTCGATTGGCATTTGAGTCAATCCAGGGCCGCGTTTGGGTTGTACTCGGGCGCGACCTTGGATTGACACGAATGCACATAGAGGTTAGTTTCCGTACACCCCTATAATGTGAACTTCCGTTTACCCGGAAATGTTACCACTTCTGAAAAGTTAAATCGTACCCCTAAACTTTTTGTTACCAAATCAATGGAATCATTAAGGTTAGACTAACGGAAAAGCTAAAAAATAAGAATTTCTTGGAAAACCTGAAGCAGTATTTTTCATTTGTGTATACCCAAAATATTACAATTTCCTATTTTTTCGTTTAAAAAAAACTGCAAATTTGTACTAATTTTAGCTTTTCAAACACAAAAGTTAGCCGTAAAAAGATACCCAAAGGCCAAAATGGATCAACCCGTATTCTCTTATCTTACCACAAGCTCTTGCAATAATTGTACAAATATTAGCGCCCATTACACTGTATTGAATCGCTCTACTAAGAAACAGTGCAAAATTTACAATCGAAAATCCAGCTAAAAATATCAAATACACATAATTATTCTTCACATATGGTAGTGTGAACTGGTATGGTTTGTATTTCATGATTTTGCCAAGAAATGAAGCCGGAGGCGCTTTCGGCTTCGGAGGCACGAGCCATCGATCGATACTGATTGATAGATTCTCCAATAGGCCGCCGTGTTTTTCCAATTGATATTTTAAAGCTTCGTATGTTATAGCGCCTCGATTATTAGTATCAGCATCTTCGAACATGGCAACGGTCAAGTCGTCGATTTGTTCTTCACTGAAACGCATTCCGTTCTCTTCCATACAGGCTCTCATAACATGTTGGAGCTCTTTGTGCTGAATTAATCCATCGCCGTCTAGATCGTAGACTTTGAAGAGAAATCGAATTTTATGGTCTGGTGTTTGACCAGCAAACTGATGCATTGCGTCCAAAAATTCTTGCAACGAGATTGAACCTGAATTATCCTTATCAAAGATTTGAAACACTCTTTCAGTGAAAAATGGCTAAAATTAAAATGTGGACAGTGAATGAAGCATCTAACGATATAAAATTGTGTACGTTTTTGGAAATGACAATCTTCTTGAAATCCTCACGGCGAATTTCTTTTTCGTTACCTACGGTTTGACGAAATAGTTGTTCCAGCCATTCCAAGCTACCTTTATCGAATCCTGTGCGTGGTCTGAAATGTTTTTTTTAAATTTGTTAAAAATCTTGCTTAGTCGAATGTGAGCATAATAATTCATCTTATTGTAGGTGTATGGAGAGTGTATATTTGAATTTGTTGTATAGCGAGCGTGATTTATTCGTACCGAGTATTCGTGATGCTGGCTAAGAAATCCATAATTTGTTCCGCACTGACGCTACCTATGTTCTCTTGGTCGATTAACCTGTATAATTTGTCTACAATCTGAAAGATTTATGTCTTTATTAAGCAAAAAAAAATTTAACTGAAAATAATCATAAATACCCCTCTTGCATAAAAGATTTGGTAAAATTGTTCGATTTGGATTCCACTATCGCCGCATAAACAATACGCTACTGATTCGATTTGTTCGGCAAAATCTATTTGTTTTTCATCACTGCAATCAAATAATGTTATAGTTGTGAATGGTACAATACTTCTAAGCAAACAAGACACTTGGTAGGGGCCTTTCAACATTGACTACGTTTGCAAAACTAAACCTCACGCAAAATGTATGAGAATTTGCAAATTTTTAGGTGCCTATTTAATTAAAATCAAATCAAGGCCGGGATTTTGTATCTCGGCGAGTCTTGCTGCGCCTCCCATTGTTTCATATTCGCGTCTTTTCGCATGGTTGAGTACGGCAGAATTGTAACAAGGGATATGTATATAAATAGAACGAAAATTTTTAGCTCGTTGCGTAAGGATGTCACTACACTTTTCGCCTTCATTCACACGGGGATACAAAATCCTGGCCTAGTCTTTATAATAATAAAGACTACACTACAGAGTGGTATTTTGACGCGGATACTCAGTAGAGTATCCATGTCAAAATACCACTCTGTAGTGTAGTTGGTTCCCGCAAATAATAGTTCACATATTTCCAGGTTTCATGTTTGCATGTTTGTTTAGAAGCGCTGTATAATGGAGCATCTGAAAAAGTATATTTACTGCAGTCGTTGTTTTAAAAATTCGATCCAACTTTCCTGCACCAGTTTCTGATCTCTATCCTGATCGAAAAGTTTAAAGAGTTGTTCGAGAAGATCCTGAAACAAGATTAAAAATACTTTAAAATACAAAATAAATATAAGACGGAATGATTAAAGAAATTTTAATAAATATGGATGCATCAAAATGTCGCCAAATATCAGTTGTGAAACTTTGTTAAGTTTATGGTGAACATCATATATTATTTAAAAATTAATGAACGCCAGAATTATCATTATACAATTATACACTTCTAAATATGTTCATTCATTCATGCATGATATGTTTTATGAAAGCTATTAAAATTAATTCACTTTCACTAAAATCATTGGTTACCCTTCCACAAGAATAAACTACTTTCGCATATCATCTACCATTAACGAACCACCAACCTGGCTGACGTTAAACTTACTCTAAATTTAAAATGCTCTAGGCAACAACAACAACGCGCAACTGCGCCCAAATATGTTTATTTAAAGTAAAGCTAGAGACGCGTCATCGAATTGATATGGATATCTTAACATCTAAATAATTATTATTATCTCTGCGCTCACACACGTAAAAACTTATGTGTTATCCACGGTACTTTATGGAGGATTTGAAATCGTACAAAAATTTTATCGTCCCTGACATATTTAATCTAATTAAAATTCTTCATAGACGCGTAATAATGTATCTGATCGTTTAAAGACTTCCTTCGACTCGTTAATTACATGCTCATAGTTTTCTCGAGTTTTTAATTAATCTCTCATTAACGGACAGGCGTTTTCGACATGCTTTTAATTAATAATTTTTTGTGCAGTGATTAAGTATACTTTCAGTTAAAAATACCGAGTGGTTGATTATACATCCAAACATAGCGCAAACTGAAAATGTTAAAATCTGTCAGAAATATGGTACCTACCGAATAATTTGAAATACATTTCTTCATACACCTTTCGTTGTTTGAATAAATTGATTTCAACAACGAGGAATTGGGAAACCCCAAAAATAATGCTTACGAACTCCAGTAATAGGTATTTAATGAATACGGAACAGTTGCGACCGGTTTCGACCAGTGACGATCATCTTCAGGCATAGGTACACCACTGGAAACAATACATATTTGTACAAGTCAAGTA
>JARJEB010002976.1:0-13528 GCA_030264535.1 Liometoxenus newtonarum
CTCATGAAGTTATTAATCTCGAAGGTGAAATTGTTGAAGATAAAGTTATTGCAACACAAAATGAAAGACAAGTGGAAGATAAAACTGCAGCACAAAATGAAGAACAGACTGATGAAGTCATTAACCTCAAAGATGAACTTGTGGAACATGAAGTTGCATCACAAAATGAACGACAAACTCATGAAGTTATTAACCTCAAAGGTGAAATTGTTGAAGATAAAGTGGCAACACAAGGAAGAACAAAGGAAGAACAAGTAGAAGATAAAACTGCAGCACAAAATGAAGAACAAGTGAAAGAAAAAGCTCGTACATTGTTGGAAACAGTGAACAAAAAATATGAGAAACTTACTGATGCAGAAAAGTCATTTCAACTCAAAAAAGAACTTTTGGAAGTATCGTTGATGGAATCAATGAATGAAGAAAATTCCAATGACAATAACAATGAACAAAATGATGAAGAAAGCCACGAGCGTTCCCATAAAGATGAGACTTTTCAATATGATTATTATCCCGGCTGTGATGATGATGATGGTGAAGATTCTGAAGATCATCATGAAGAGGCACTCAAAGAACACCATCATCATGAAAATAAACATAAAATGAAGGAAGAAAGTGAAGAAATTCACATAGAAAACGATTTTTATCACGAGAATATTGATAAATCTCATGAAGAAGATTGCGATAATCAGCATGAAGTAGAACTGCACGGTTCCAAGCAAAATGAAGAAAAAGAGCAACTACATCTTCATCATAAACATGAAGAAATTAATGATAAAGTTGAAAAACGTCACAAGAGATTCTTAATTGAAAGATTTCAACAAACTCTAGCTAATTTCCGTAGTATCATTGGAAGGCAACATTTTCAAAATGTATTTTCACCAGAGACGTACCAATTTCCACAACGCCAAATTCATCAATACTTTCCCCACCAACCTGAACAGAAAACTGGTCCTTATCCTGCAAAAAGTGTAGTTACTGAAAATATCAATGTCGGAAAGACAACATTTGCTGATGATGTCGTCACACAAGGAAATGGTTATGATGGCTTTAATGCATTACCATTTTTTGATCAGCCGAAAGTTTTTCTCAATGCTGAAAAGTCGACAAATGAAGATATTGAGGAGACTTTTTATCTTTTGCCGCTATTTGATCGAAACCATCAATTTATTGCCGTCATTCAAGTCAACGACTTGAAACCTCTGCAAGAAGTTAGGGCAAAACCGGCAAATATTTTCACCATCGAACCAACTCCAATGGAAGTCGCGCAAATCGTTAACGATGTTGACTTTAATTTGTTGCCTTTGTACGAACAGAAATTACGATTCAATACCAATAAGGAAGGACAAGAACTTCAAAAACCGGAAGCGAGTGAAGAAAAACCATTCGAAGGCGTCAAGCTGGAAGAATCTAAGATGGAAAATGTTTTAGCGCCAATCATAGATAAGCCAGAAGCTATTGTGATAACTAGCACTGAAAAGCAAACGGAAAAACAGGAAGAATTCACCCAAAAAGTTGAAGAAGTAATTCAACAAATTGCAGTGGATCCTCTAAAAGTTGATGAGAAGACTGTCAACTCTGGAAATGTTCAAGGGCAAGTTCCATTAAAGCCAGAAGAGATTGCGATATTCAGTTATGAAAATGAAAAACCAGGACTATTCGTTTCGAGTGTTTATAAACCACCGATTCAAGAATATAATCATTTCCAACAACAAAATCAAGTTCAGCTTGTTGAGAGTCAAGTTAAAATTGGGCAGGAACAAGTTATTCAAGGTCAAAATCATTTGCGATTAAAAGTGGAAAAGAGCAAGCAAAATGATTTGTTAGATGAAGATGTAAGGATTTTACAAGCTTCTTCAGTCACCAATCGAACATCAACTACTGAAAATTCAATTGGCAACACTGCAAGCGGAAAATTGAATGAAACATCAACGGATGTTGCAATTTTCACACGAATCGCAGTTGGAAACGATGAGAAAAATAGGAGTGAAATAGAAAACACGGAAATGGAAGGGACAACTGTTGGTAGTATAATTTCCACACAAACAACAGTTCTAACATCGACATCGTCAACAACATCGAAATTCAAACAGTTCAAAGCATTCAAACCGAAAGACAACGTCGTCATCAACTATATCTACAAACAACTACCGAAGGATGCACTTCCCAAAGGATTCTTCAATCATTCTCGGACGACAATCACTCAAAGCAATGTGACATTTCCAGTCATCGACGTGAATAAGTTTGATTCGCATCATCATCATCAGCAAGTTGAACATCAAGGACCTAGACGTGGGGATGTAATTGAATCGTTTGAAGCGATCGATGATGAGGAACAAAAGGTTCAGGATATTGTTGATAAAATTAGAGCGGAACAGTTATTTCAATTGGAAATAACGAATAAGGCAAATAAGGAATTGCAGCCAATTAATAATGCAAGCAATGAAAATCGATTTAATATCTTGGGGGTTGGGGAAGATGATAGAGATAAGCCAGCCGTTGCAGAAGCATTGGAACAGACTAATTTTGGAGATAAGATTATGTAATTTGCATAAAAACTTCTAGTCCAAGGAGCAGTCTGGCATCACGGCATGCGGGCGTGGCCAGTTGGAAATACAGTGTTGCAATCATTTGTTGGTGGACTGGATAAAACCATATTTTTGTGTTTTCTGCAAATTCATTGTAATTTTCTATGTATAAATAAAATAAATATAAAATTTGTTTAAAATAATTATTTATGTTATTTTTTTTCTATACTTAAAGAGTAAATAAGCATTTCGTCTTTCAATATGTTTTCTCATAGTGAGAAGTTGCGCTTTGCATTTTTATGCAATTACTGCGTGTAGAAATTATTCTATGATTTGTCTAGTTTTACATGCATCAATAAACATTTACTGGGTGTTGAAAACATTTAATTAAAATATAAATAAAAAATATTTTTTCCTGCTATTGCAATATAATGACACAATTTCGCATTCAAAAAATACTAATAGCGTTTTCGGATAATTGAAGTCAGGGTGCAATCGATACCTATGCAACCCCCACTACTCGACAATGTCATATGACTCAGTATGAGTGTGGTACTAGTAAAAATTTTTTTTTTGGACAAAAATATGTTTTGGTTTGAAACATAAATTAATTTATAATTTGGGGGGGGGGGGGGGGGGCATGCCTCCCATGACCCCCTGGATCCCCGCCTGTGAGAAATTGAGTACTTTGCAACCTTATTCAATCGATTTATTTTAAAATTTGAAATATTTTTGTTTTGTTCTCACTTTAGTTTGGTTTGGTTTGGTTTGGTTTGGTTTGTTTTATTATTATTATTAGGATGGAAGAACATACAAATTGAGCAAGCAATATTACGTGTAATGAATGCTCAAAGCATTGGCTATGCCAGCGTTTCTCAAACTTTCGTATTTCGCGGCCCCCCCTTTTTGACCTTCAATAATTCTGCGCCCCCTGTATAAAATAGAAGAGTATATGCACTTGACTGAAATTTTTTTTGGTGACCAAAAAAAGTCTCAATAAAGCGGGCGCACCTTGTGATGTGAGGTGACCAAAAAAAAAACTATAGCTTTAAATAATTTTATAATGCTTTCAGTGTTTATGAGTTTATCCGATGCCCCCCCACCCCCTTGTACAGTTTGAGCGCCCCTCAAAGGGGGCGCGCCCCACACTTTGAGAAACGCTGGGCTATGCTACGCAATGGTTTTGCTTTTGCTTCGTTGCCTCTTACTTTTTACACTTTTCATCACTCTCAGTTACCATTCACTAATTGACTAATGAATGCTACAAACATATTTGCAATGCACAATATGCAATTTACGTTCGATCTTTGCAGATATTATTTTTTTACGTTTTTTTTGTTGTTGTTGTTTCGCTTATTTTCATATCAAACAACTTCAATTACCTAATTCGAAATTTCAAGTTAAGCTTCAGTTGAAAAACATTGAAGAACCTAAAGTTCTGCTTCACTTTTGTGGTGGTGGAGCTAGGAATTCTTTTGTCCGATAGATGGCGTTAGTGATTTCATGAGCTGTAACTACATACAGGGCAGAAGAATATTACATGTTTATTTGATGTTTCTAACCAGTATTGTTCTTAACTAACATACAATGTTTATTTGATGTTCTGCCCTGTATGTCGGTTGGAATCGGACAGTATCTTGAGTTATAGCTCATGAAATCACTAGCCCCATCTGTCGGACAAAAGAATCCCTAGCTCCACCACAAAAGTGAAGCAGAACTCTCTGTTCTTCACTACTAGTTGAGTCTTTTTTCGAATTGTAATTTGTTTGCCATGAAATATAAGTCACTAGGCAAACAAATTGTCTAAAACAAATAGAATTGGTCGAAGTAATTCATTCTAAAAAGTAATTTGGAATTCTTGATGCAATAATAAAACGATTTTTATGATATAATTCTGTACTGTATATGACATAAACGTTCCTTGCACAAACGAAGTCCTCGGTGGTATAACGGTAGCATTCCCGCCTGTCACGCGGGCGATCGGGGTTCGATTCCCCGCCGGGGAGAACATACATTTTATTAAAATCGATAAATATTTTTTAACATTTAAAATCTCAAAAGGAAATTACAAATAAAAATTAGTTGTTGTTAGTTAATCATATTCTGCACCATTGACTAATTCATATCAATTTTGCAAAAGTTTCCTTTCATTTTGTAATTTCGTATAAATTAAATCGTTATAAATCTTTGAGAAAATTTTGATATCTTTTCTGTCGTTTATCTTGCAAATATTGCGCAATATAGTTATTATAATGAAGCAAAAAATTTAGTCATCTGGTCATCATATCTTCGGATCTTCATCAAAAACATTTTTATTGTTCTATAATTGGATTAATTACGTTTCTATGAAAGTAATCATAAACTTTTATGAATGTTAATATACTTACAGGATGTTTCAAGTAAGTACATACAATTTTAACAAGTTTTAACACTTTTTATTACTTATCAAAAGTATCATTTTTACATTCCGACTTACTGAAGGAATATCCCAAGTAGAAATCCAATATTGACTCAATATTGAAAAACTCGCTTCTCTGAGTCCGAAAAAGTGGTTTTTGAGTCATGTGTGTGTGTCATTTCCACTTTCCGATCCAAATTGCTTTTGTATTTGGTCGGAAAGTTGCGCGATGTTTTATTATTTAAATCACCTGGTTTATTGTGACATGTATAGATTGTAGATTAAAAATTCCAAAGGTACATTTAAGTTTTTTTTTGTTCCTACAACTTTCTTGCACGTTTGCTGTACATACATACCGTGCGTTTATTTTACCGTCGAACATAGCATGTGCTATGTTTCTATGTTCGACGGCAAAATAAACGAGTCAATCTAATGCCAACGACGCACCGACGGACTGGGAGAGAGTAGGAATATGGGTAGTGGCAATGCACGATCAAAGTAATTTGTATGATCATGCCGTTACTGTCAGTTGTCAATTTTGTTGTTCCTTCTCATAATTTGAATTGATTGTTCACAAATTGTTGTATACGCAACCGAAGAAAAAGTAAATTCTTCATTTCATCAATCATAGGCGTGCGCAGGAGACTTAATTAGGGCGTGCCCAAACTTAGAAAATTATTATATACGGCTTTTTGGGAACGTTCAGTTTTGTGCAGGCTGGTGCATCAATATTGAATGAAACTATATAATGGCAGAATGGCTCCTGATAAATATGAAACTTGAAAATTTGAAATTAATTAAATAAGTATTGAATTATTTGAAACATTGAATTTTGTTTTTAATCTTGAAGCATTAGGGCGTGCCTTGGCACCACCAGCACGCCTATGTACGCAATCGATGTAAAGGTAGAAATAATAAAAATGTACGCACTAAATAATAGTCTGCGGACTGTTCGCAATTTCTTTTCCATAAAATATCCTGAAATGCCAATACCTTCCGTCAGTACAATACATTGTCATCGTGGTGTGTCGTCCTCCGTCCCAAATCACCACTCTCTCCCCATCTGTCGGTGTGTCTTTAGCAATACAAATCCGCACAGCCATGATGAGTTTTTACCGTCGAACATAGGAACATAGCATAGTATGTTCGACGGTAAAAAAATCGCACGGTATGTGATCAAACATGCGATCATGCTATCATGTTTGGTTTTAATAGTGATTAACTCACAAATTCGGAATTTAGTGTGCTTTTTGCGTACCTATTATAGAAGAAATATATAGATATTAAATACTAATTAATTTTCACTCTTCAGGTAAGCTATTTTCGTACCAATGGAACCAAAAAAGAGCATTTGCAATTATTCATTTGTTGTCTTGTCGTTGCTCTATAGTTTTTATTGTTTGTTTGGATGTTGGTGAAAAGACTTTCGATTAAATGAATAATTTATGCCATTATTCCTTCAATTAGAATTACTTCATGTCTTCATTGCGACGCAGTAAAAGGGAAATTGTTTATTTTCGATTTTGCTGGTGTTTTGATAAGTTTTCGATTTTCTCTTGTTTTTTCTATATAAAATAAAAATACAAAAAGTCTTCGTGACTTTGTGACAACTGACAATGTCAATGCTGAATAGAAAACTGTAAATAAAAGTGTGAAACAATCAATTTGACAAATATTTGCAATAATCATTCTTTCGGTTTCAAATTTAATTATTATTTTATTACAATTTTAACTTAAAAGTAATAATTATTGTTTTTTTACAATAAAAAACAAAATAAAGAAATTGAAATAGATGAATATTTTATGGTTCGTATACAAATTAACAACTGTCTGAAAATGAAATTGTCAGTTTGGCTGTCTAACATAAAAAAACAACTTGACGGTGTTTTTTTTTTGTGTAAACTGCGATACCAATTAACAAGGTAATTATTTGCCATGTAAAACGATTAAAGTTCTTACAATGCAAATCCCTATGTCTCGATGGTTAGAAAACGCATTGTATAATTTTGGAATTACATATAGAAAAACAACTAAGCAACTTTTTGCTATTTTAGCAACGATTTGTAGACAATTACATGAAGANAAAGTTCTTACAATGCAAATCCCTATGTCTCGATGGTTAGAAAACGCATTGTATAATTTTGGAATTACATATAGAAAAACAACTAAGCAACTTTTTGCTATTTTAGCAACGATTTGTAAACAATTATATGAAGACAACAATAAATGGATGAATAAACAAAGAACTTTAATTATAATTAGGTAGATATATTTACAGTTTTGAGTTTAGTAACTTGTTACCGTTACCAATGTTGAAATTTGAAATATTACAACAGCAATAACATCAACAACTATTTGTTGTCTTAATGAGTTACAAACAAATCCTTTCGAATCTCTTTTCAATTTTCACAAAATGAAGATGATGTAACAGTCGCATGCAAATTAACAAAAAAATTAACGAAAATTATTCGATCACCTAACTTTCCTTACCTTACTATATATACAATATATACCTTCAGTAAATCGGAAAGAAAAAAAAAACTGGTACAAAATGAAAGTAGGTAATGAAATTATTGTCACTTGATTTAAATTACTTTGCGGTTTTGGCATTTTCATTTTGTTTATTCATTTTTGTCAAGTTTGTGAGAATACTTGGAACCTTGGAACATCAATACTCGCGCATTTTTGTGGTCGCGTAGGAATATATGGATGAACGCAAAGTGAAGTAATAAAAATATTTTCGAAAGAGAAATTTTATAATTACCATCATCTTATCCATTCCAATCCATTCCAATCCGGTGATCCAATCCAATCATCAATATCACAGATCGACTAAATGAAGCATGCAACCGGCACATGTGTATCGCAATGCAATGCAATGTGGTAACTTGAAATTGAAACGTCTACAGGTTTATTCATTATAACCAGAACAGCCAAATAACGTAATAGTACATTTCGCAACGTGTTGCGTTAGGAATGGTGTTAAAGTAAGGAAAAATATAGAAAAACATCTTTCTAACGCAAAAAGTTATGAACACTCTTTTTTGTCCAATATACGAATTTAAATCACGAACTTACTCGCGAAACTGCTACGGTGTTACTAATAAACAAGTCGATTGAATGCGAGGAAATGTATAAAAAAACCTTTTTAAAGCAAAAAGTGGGAATCGGGAGAAAAAATATAAAAAAAACCTTTCTAACGCAAAAAGTTACGAACACTATTTTTCATATGAACTTAAATAACGAAGTTACTCGCAAAATTGCTGGTGTTACGAGTAAACAAGTCGACTGAATGCGAGGAAATGTATAAAAAAAAATTTCTAAAGACCTTTCTAACGCAACTAGTTACGAACACTATTTTAGTCCAATATACGAATTTAAATCATGAACATATTCCCAAAATTGCTGGTGTTACGAGTAAACAAGTCGATTGAATGCGAGGAAAAGTAAAAAAAAAAACATTTCTAACGCAAAAAGTGAGAATCGGGAGAAAATGTATAAAAAAACGTTTCTAACGCAAAAAGTTACGAACACTATTTTTCATATGAACTTAAATAACAAATTTACTCGCAAAATTGCTGGTGTTACGAGTAAACAAGTCGATTGAATGCGAAGAAAAGTAAAAAAAAAACTTTCTAACGCAACAAGTTACGAACACTATTTTTTGCCCAATATACGAATTTGAATTACGAAATTACCTGATGTTTGTTGCTAATAAACAATCCGACCGTAGAGTAAAACGTCAAATGTCAAACGTCAAACGCAAGTCATATGCAAAGTTACACACGTCGAACAATCTCAAAACGTATGTAACCCAAACAACAATTGCCGCTGTAAAAGAATAGAGCATAGAATGAGAAAGAGAGTGATGGAGTGCAGTGTTGCGTTATGGATATAAACATTCAGTGTTTATATATGGAAAGAAAATTTCAAAGCAATCTGTACGTTTCATAATTTCGTATTATCAGTAAAGTTTTTAGTAGAAAAATTTAATGTAAAAATATTCTGGTGTTCCAGTTTTTTTGAATAATGCTGTATAAACCATTACCGCACGGAATTAAATGAAACAAAGTGAAAACAAGGAACAACGAACGACCTTGAAAGGGTCGAATCTCGTTTCTTATAAGTCCATGTCCAACATTTGTTGTTAAAAGCTGCATTCTATTTACCACTCAGTTCAGTTCCGGCTAAACTCAGCCAACTGAATTGAGTGGTAGCAGCAATTGTTTATTTAAAACTTTTTGATTTTCTATTACAAAGAAAAAAACTCATTTTGTTTCCTGTATTGGATTTGGATTGATTTCGATTTACGTCATCATCAACAGCCCGATTGGAATTAGAAAGACACGATGACAACTATGTAGAGTATGCAAAGTGAAATTTATTTAATTGAATGTCGTCCCCTCGTCGCATTCGTACTTCGTTCGAACAAGTTTGTTTCATCGTACCCGTTCGATAACATCTATCTACCGATAAGGATGTAAAGAATTCGACATTGTAATGCATTTTTCGTTCGTTTCGTTTCGTTTTCATTGCAATACGAAGCGACCTCGCATCGAAACATGCCGGTGACCTGCTGAACGAACGAACGAACGAACGTTGGAAGTTGAAAAGATGGTCGTCGGTCCGTCCGCAGGCGGCATCAAGCAAACGAGTTACTTTAGTGTTCTTCATTTCACTAAAACTAAACTAAGGAAGGACGAGTAAGTACATTGCACCAGTGAGTGCACAGTGTGCACCAGCAACGATACAGAACAGAAGGAACTTTCTTTTTCCATCAAAAAAATTTTGTTACAACTTGTATTAGTTAGTACTTGACTTGTACAAAGTGATTCGATATGATTGACGAGATAAATAATTAAAAATTGTTATTCGTTTTAATTTTATAAGGTATCTCAAACATACATTTGTATATAATTGGAAAACTATTGATTTTAGGCGAAAACAAAAAATACGTTCTTGTAGAGCATCCAATTCTCAACATTTCAACTTCTTGAAGATTTTTTCGTAGGATGCTTAGTTTGTGAGATATTAATTCGTAAAATTTTCACGTAAGTTTGATAAATTCGCAAAAATACAGGTGCCGATGAAAAGACACAAGTTGCCGATAGAAATGTCATCATGTCAAAACGTCAAAGTCGTGTTGTGAGCGCTTAAGCTTAAGCAAGTAATGCGTAAGCGTTTATAAGTGCTTACGAAAGCTAACGAAATGCTACTTAATTCGTAAAATTTTCACGTAAGTTTGATAAATTCGCAAAAATACATTGCCGATAGAAATGTCATCATGTCAAAACGTCAAAGTCGTGTTGTGAGGTGTGAGCGCTTAAGCTTAAGCAAGTAATGCGTAAGCAGCGTAAGCGTTTATAAGCGCTTACGAAAGCTAACGAAATGCTACTTTTAAAAACAAGATTTGTTTGAATTTGTATTAAAATTGGTTAGCAACCATCAGATGTATGTATAGTAAAGTCAGATATTGCCAAGAACCACCGTTGCGATGCGATGGGTGACAGAGGGTTATAATCAGTGATCATTTCCCAAAATCATCATTTTTACTATACAATTGGTCTAGAATATACACCAACTGATGGTTAATGACAATTGGCAATTCAAAGTGTATTATACGAACAAAACTATACTGTGTTTAAGAGATGTAACAACTAGCGCCACCTTCTGGCAATATTGCTAACTAAATTTGTTAAAATCACACGTTGAGTTTGAATTTCTCGAGATTTATGAAACATTGAAAGGCGATAAAGTTCATTTTTCCAATACATTTTTTTTTTGGCAGTGGTCAAAAAGATGGCGGTAATAGCCTGGGGAAAAATCAAAGCGTTCATTTGCATAAGTCATATGCAAATCTCACGATTTTTCCAACTTGGCGAAAAATGATAAGCTTTTTCAAAAGTTGCTTGGCTCTCGGCCCACAAAAGTTTGAGAACTCCTGCTATAGACTTATCATTTTAGGGAAGTAATTAAAACATTTCTTAAATCAAGTTGTTTCCTGCTAACAGCAAACAAAACCTTTAAAATCGTTGCAAGTAACTTTTCGGAAACAATCACAACTAATTGATTGTTTTTGTCTTTGTTTTTCGGTATTTTCGTCTTTGTTTTAAGTACTTAGGCAAACTCTCGGTATAGCATGATCAATTATTTAATGTTTTATGTTCAGTTTCATTAGATTACGTTATGTAAAATCAAAATTCCTACGCCTATTACATTTATATTTATTCACTTCTTTTGCTGTTTCATCTCTTCTCGTACATAAATAAAATTGCATCAAAATTAGACATTGCGATGAGATGGCTAAATATAAATTAGTTTTTGAATTGCGTTGACTGATTGCATGTAATTCAATAGCCACTCTAGCGAATGGAAAATAAAAGTGTTACGTTACGCACATTTCTTACGGCGCAAAATTCTCGATCTAATCGCGCATTTATTATTTTAATATTATTTAATAAGTTTTTAAATTAATGGAAAAGAATCAGTTGAATTATAAATAAATATTTATAGTTTAAATTAAAGTAATTTTAAATATTTTGAGTAATTAAAAAACCTATTTAGTAAAATTGTAAGGGCTGGTTTATGGTTAACATAATATTTACATAACATGTGACATATAATGTTCAAGTTTTTAAGTACGTACAATTTTCAAACACAAATCATTAACCAGCACAGGGGCGCGCATCTAGGGTGGGGACAGGGGGTGTTATATGGTTCAGTACGAGTAATATTTAATTTATGGAGAAAAATAATGTTTTTGTTTTGGATCAAATTGTAAGCGTTGGTTTATGCTTGACATAATATTAACGTAAGATATAACATAACCAGTTTAAGTATGTGAACTGTCATGTTACGGTTTATGATTGAGGAATTAAAACTTAAGCGCTTGACTCAACGCGTTTACGGAAACTAAACTCGATTGACATTCGTGTCAATCCAGGGCCGCGCCCGAGAACAAAACACTATACTATGAGAATCGCAGAATAGCTTTGTCGAGTTCGCCAACTGTCAACTCTTATGATGAGCCAGCGTGGTGACAGAAATGATGACTGTCAGCAGTGACGTTGCAGTGATTTTTGAAATTATTTTTCTAACTTTTGACATGCGTCAATTGTGTTCAATTTCAATATTCATCATGAACCGAGAGTCGTTAATATTTAAATCTTATGGATTATTTCTTAAGTTAAAATCTTATATTATGTCAATCATAAACCGTCCTTTAGGAGTTAAGTGTTAAATGTTAAGTGGCGAGCATAGAAATCGACCTTTACTACTTTCCCTCGTTCAGTCCAAGCGTGCAATCGATTCATAGTAAATCATATGCTTACAAATTAATTAATAATCGATAATAATTATAACCTATAACAAAAAAAAAGCACCACGCCTATGCGCTGTTCATCAAATAATAATAAGAATCAATAGCTGCTTTCGATATACCACTATAAACGTGTATACAGAGAAATTCGTATATTGAAAGCAGCTGTTGTTAACAACTATTGGTTTGAATCAAGTTCGGAATATGTAACACAGGGTGATCCAAAAGGACTAGATCATGTTACATTTCTAGATCATCCTGTATATTCAATTTATAAACCTTCATATAACTTTTATCTACGTATACGCTGCTACACGCTATTTTGTATTTTACTTCGTATTCTTTTGTTATTTGTCCTGACAATTTCACCTGACAAATGTGAGCATTTTCAAATTCTACAAACAAATTACTTTGTTCTTATCTACGTATTATCATATCATCGAATTCAATGGAAAATATTCTTTAATTTCAGCTCTTCTGTCGTTCCGACATGTTGCATAACGTAGCAAAATATAATATGTAAGTTGATGTGCTCGTCGTTTTTTCTTTTTTTCCAATCTCAATGTGCGTGTATGTACGTACTACTTACATTGCCATTGGGCCAATGTCGAACAAGTTTTTCTCTTTTCTTCCCATCGTTTTCCTCTTCTTGAAAAATAATATGTTTATAGCAATTTTACATTAACGTTATTCTTAGGTAAGTGTTTGTTGTTAATTAATATGTTTTGTTTGGTTGGTATAAAGTCGATAAGTTGGTTATTCTTGTTGTGTTGGTTGTTTAGTAGAGGCCGCAATTACGGAGATTATTAGCGATGATGACGTCGGTGACGGCGTCGAACACGAATTGAATATTGTGTGTGTCCGTGGCGCAGGTCATGTGGCAGTAGATTTCTTTGGTTGTCGATTTATTCTTCGCTTCAAATTGCGCCTGAATGTAAGCGGCTGCTTCACCATATTCTTGTGCACCTAAAAATATACATTTTGTTTTTATTTGATGTATTCAAACGCACAAAAACATCTCTATTAATAAATCGGTACGGGTTCGCACCGCACAACTTTCCGGCCATATCCACTACGATTTCGTAGAACTCGTCGACCATAAAAGTAATTTTGATTGGAAAGTGGAAATAAAATTGATTACGTTTTGATATCACTATACTTTTGGGCAATTTCCACTTTCCGATCAAAATTACTTTTATGGTCGACGAATTCTACGAAATCGTAGTGGATATGGCCGGAAAGTTGTGCGGTGCGAACCCGTACCGATTTATTTAATTTCGATGACGT
>JARJEB010002984.1:0-20457 GCA_030264535.1 Liometoxenus newtonarum
CAATTTCTGTTGTTATTTGTTCATTTATTATTACAATTTTGATTAAATTAAATGGCGTTCGGAGATAAAATAGTATATATCATTCAGCGTATAAGTGACTTTGTGTGGCTCGTAGGAAACCCTTCCTACTCGCCACACAAAGTGACACTTTTACGCTTTATGATATACTCTAGTATTATTGCATATTTATAAACTACGTCAAAAAATAATTGACCCGTATTTTTACGTTTGTTTTTGCAATATAGTTGTTTGTGGTAAAAAAAATGATTAAAAATTAATTAATTCAAAATTCTCGGGAGCCGTTACGTAATCAAGGGAGGTGTGAAATGCATTTATAGCTGCGTTCGGCTATTCAACTCTATTGGCTCTTTTCACTCTAAAAGCTCTTTAGTCGTTCGGCTATTCCAAAAAGGTCGAATGGAGCAATCTTTATACACTCCAACACCACTCCAGCTACACTCCAACTCTGTCTGAATACCCGAACGCAGCTTATGTTGGTTATCGCTTGTAAACAGGCGATCGCGTACTTTCGGTAGCTTGCGAGAACATGCGAATTTGTCTCCCACGATGACGTTACGGTGGCGCGAGTTTCAAATTTTGCACAACTATTTTGTTTATTATATTAACAACTAATGAATAATTTTAAAATCTAAGAACAATACACATCAAATTAACATGTAGATACACAATTTTGTACATTTTCCAATGAGGTGAACTACCCTATTGAAACAAAAAGGATTGCATCGGGCGGGACTCGAATCCGCTCAGGTGCCAGGCTGCCAGACCTGCCATCCATAGAGAAAGAATTCTATAGAGAGACCATAAAGTCGATTTATTGACGAGGGGCATGCAGCCAGGGGAAGGAAGGGGATTACACCAAGTCGCCATATTCTGTTGCACCTAAAACGCGCGTCTATAGTCTGTGCGTGTACTTTGGGTAGTCTACATTTTAGGGTTTTAATTTGTTATGGTGCGAACCAGTATGGCGGACCAGTGTCGTTTGGCTTGTCACATTAGTGCACCCGGGCCAGATTTACAATAATTTTATAAATTAATTATAGCATTGCAGATAATCAAAACAGCGTTTCAATATATTCGCTATCAACGGCTGAATACGATTCGTTAAAACCAAATATGAATCCAATCATTGCCTACTTGCAATACCGAAACTACGACTTCAAGGATCACAACAACGTTACGATTCCAACAGGCAGACATATCTTTATGGATACATTTGAAGTGAGAGACATCAACGCACACAGGTAATTAAATTTATAGGAATGCCTCAACGTAATCTTAATTAATTTACAAATTAATATTATTTCAGTTGGACATACTGTCGAAAGCCAGTACAAATTTCAAATGATGTAGTTACTTTAAAATTACATCGTAATTCTTCATGTTAGATGTTTATTCACTGATGTTTTAATCACTGCAACTTGAAACTTTTCTGAAATAATAAAATACCTACGCATATATTACAATAATAATGTTGTTTTGTTAGTTTGATGAATATGCGCATGGCTGGATGTTACATTCAATTTACAAATTAATATTATTTCAGTTGGACATACTGTCGAAAGCCAGTACAAATTTCAAATGATGTAGTTACTTTAAAATTACATCGTAATTCTTCATGTTAGATGTTTATTCATTGATGTTTTATTCACTGCAACTTGAAACTTTTATGAAATAATAAAATACCTACGTATATATTATAATAATAATGTTTTTTGTTAGTTTGATGAATATGCGCATGTCCGGATGTTAAGTTCATGTTTGAATAATATAAAGTATACTTTTTCTTGCTCGTTCATGTTTCTTATCACAAATTTATGTGAAACGTGAAATCGAATCACCTCCATGCATCAGAGTACAATTTATCCAGCGAACATAGTTGTTTTTAAGCAAAAATTAAAAGAAAAATCAAAAGTCTATTTGAATTCCCACAGCTAATCAACTAACAACTACAAGAAGTGATTATTATTTGTAATAAAGGTAGAAAAATACTCAACATTGCCAAGATAAGAAGTTGTCAAGATGGAGGTGTACAACGTGGTAAATCATTTGGCAAGAGGCACTTTCGGGTAATATTTGAATATTTTTATGTATCTAAACTACCTAATCGAATTGATATTTAATTGGTATTTCTTCATCATAGGAATGTTTATCTTTGTGAAAAAATCCACAACAAGCAGAAGGTTGTCATGAAGAAGATTCAATGTGAACCACGATCTAAGAACGTCGTCCAGGCGAAGAACGAAGCGCAAATTTTGAAGATGCTTAAACATCCCAACATTATTGAGTACTACGATAGCTATTTCAAAGCTTGCGTCTTTCACATCATCATGGAATATGCCCTAAATGGCACCCTATACGATTTCATTTTGAAGAACAAGCCAAATCTACAATCCAAAGAGGTAAAATTAAAGCACAAACTGGTTATACTGTAACACTGATTAATTTTATATATTGCAGTGGGTCTTGTCAGCATTCTGTCAAATCATCTTTGGACTGGATCGCATTCATAACAAATGCATCGTTCATCGTGACCTGAAAAGCGAGAACATCTTCCTGTCCGGAGTCAACGGGGATGTTATCAAGATTGGAGACTTTGGGATATCAAAAACTTTACAAAAGTAAGTCGGATGTACTTATTCTTCATAAAAGTGTTTGTTTTTGTATTTTCGGGTTTTTATTGTCTAGCAATGGGCAAGCTTTAACGACAATCGGAACAACAAATTATTTAGCACCAGAAGTATGTGACGGCAAACCGTATGGTTTTAAATCAGACATCTGGTCCTTGGGTTGTATCCTGTACGAGCTGTGTGCAATGGAACGTTTATTCGATGGTCCCGTAAGTGTAACTTACTCACTTTTTCTTTTTGTTAATGAATAAATTGAAATTTACATTTGATTTCTGCTTGCTTGCATATCTAGGTCAGTAATGTGATCATGGCTATCAAAGTCGGACAAACGAAAATAATCAATTTGGACAAGTACGGATATGGCTTACAGGATATTATCAATCAGACTCTACAAGTGGATCCCGAATTTCGGCCAAACACAAAGCAGCTATTGGAAAATGTGGAATTGTTTCCCGTGCATGCTAGTTTGATGGTGAATTTCGGCAACATGCCGAAAGTGAAAGTGCATAATGAATGACAATTTGAATTTACCGCTCACGAAACAAATATGGCAGTTGAGTGTTACACGATACAAATTCTAATTGACATTTTAATTTTAATTTTATGATATTTTTATGAATTTTTATAATGAAACTTACCATTTAAGATAGTCTTCTTGCAGATCGCATAGCTATATAAGTTTTTAATTGTATTGATAGTATTTTAAATACGAATAATTGAATTATGTAAATGTTGCATGTTTTTCTGTGAACGTGTGCACTGGGTTTTAAAATTGGCGCCTTCCATCGGTGATGCTATTCACTCACTGCGCAAACTCAACAAAACGAAAAACGAACGATACGTGAACGATACCTACTTTTCATTGTAGAAATCGAATATCGAACGAAATCAAAGATTGAAATGTTGTATTCAGATTTTGTGATGGAATGTGCTACAAGACGTGTTTAAACCGTACAAGAAACAAGTTAAATATATGCTGAAGAACAATTATCGAATGTGATCATTCAATGTCGAATAGGGTCGATAGATTTCTACAGCGGGAAAAACGGAGCAGTGAACGCTTTTACTAAAAAGAGGTTATGTTTGGAGCTGCAAAAATGCTACAGAATTAACGTCGAACCAAACGAAAACGTTAAACTGTTTTGGTGATTTATATTAAAACATAACGATATTAGTTTTTTTTTTAAATTTTATTTTGAGAAATAACAAAAATGGAAGGTAGGGCTGCAAGCAGTGCCTCATCAAAACAAAGACGACATCCCAGAGAACAATCTCCTCGCCTGCCTCCATACTCATTCAAACATGGGAGACTCTCAGGAACAGGAACAACAACAACAGCAAAAGGAAAGCCAGTTTCAAATACTACAAGTCACTTCTTTGTAAACGATAATTTCGAATTGAGGAGATTATTTCATCAAGAACATGCAAATGTTGACAAAGCTAAAATTAATAAAAACAGGGAAACAGTATCAAAGCCACCTGAGGTAGAAATACTGTCTCGACTGACAAAATTCAATACTGTAAAGCGAACAGTATCAAAGCCGCCTGAAAAAAATACGTTTTTGACTCCCCTGGGACAGATTAACGCTAACATGGCGGCGATTCCTATTGAAACTGTTGCTAAATTAATTCAAAAAGGTGCCAAGTACAAGGAACATCCAGTTGTTTTAAAAATATCATCACCATCTATTCCACGTGCTATATCCAATTTTGATGTAAATGTTCAAACAGGCGCAAAATGTTCAACTTTCGGTATGTATATATTTGTCAACAACAACAACAATAGTAAATTTTTCGTGTTTCTTGTTTGTTTATAGACGATTTTGAGGCTATGATTCCACAATCAAGAATGATTGTAACACAAGCGTCTCCCGGTACGATTAAGAAAGCAATAGACCAAGCTACCCTTCTTCCACAAAGTCCTATTAAGGCAGCTAAATCTGAATCTGATGAAACAGTAACTATTTTGCAGGCAAAAAGTTCAAAAACAACCAAAAATCGATTAATAAAATCATTACAAGCCAAAATGACTGCAAACACATCTATACAACAAAGAAAAACTCTTCATCGCAAAATGAAGCGCAGCAATCGGCTACATCTCAAGAAACAATTTCGCAAATGGGAAGGTTCCTCTGAAGATGATGACGATTTGTCACCTACATATTCACCTGGAAAGGCAATGGCGGTTCGTATTTTAAAAGATCATGATTCACTCGTTACCACCGCCAAAACAAGAATTACGAGTAGAAACGCGTTAAAGACCAAGCCAGTTACGAACAAATCTGGGCTTTTAACGACGAAACCATCAACTTCGCATTCTAAACCTAAAGAATCTGTTAAAGTCTTACAAGAATATATTTTCCACAAAACGCAAACTGAAATGAATGTTTCACCAACACCTAAAGTTCAGACTGTGCCATCACCGACGAAAGTTCGGGACACGCAATCATGCAGTAAAGTTCGACCAATGCGATCATTGAAAATAGGACCCTCACAATCACCTATTAAAGGCCATCTCTCGCAGACATTGGTGAAAGTAGGAGCCTTACAAGCACCGATTAATGTTCAGCATGTAAAACCACCATCAAAGGGGCAGCCCGCATTTTCACCAAACAAAGTTGTTGATGGACATATTAGTGACGATTCTGTCAATTCTCAGACAAGTTTCATGAGCGATGTGAATGGTGATGAAGAGATGCAAACTTATAGACAAGTTCATGATTGCATGGACGTTTCAGGGTCTATGAGCTCAAACGAAGAAAATTCTCGGGAGACTTTAATTTTGCAACTTATGTCGAATTCTGATGGTGATACATGCGATCCTGGGGAAATTATTTGTGCGTATGATCACGATGGAAATTTGGTTTGCATGCAAAAGGGTGAAGGTGACGAGCTGATTATGTTACCGATTGAGGAAATTGAAGACGATGAATTATCTACATGTACTGACGAAAATGTATCCGAACTAAATGAAAATAACAATTCATTTGACCTTGGAATCAAACAAATGAATGATAATGATACCAATATTGATGAAAACGTTTCACAATCTGTTACCGAAACTTCTCTGGCTGTTTCTGAGGTTTCTATGACCGTTTCTGATGCATTTGAAGCTCCTGAAGCTGATGTGGGCAATGAAGAAATTATAGCTGAAACGGTACCGAAACCGGAAGCAGAAGAATGTGCCATACCGACTCTTACAGATGCTACCATTGAAGAGCCTGTTTTCATCTTACATGCGCCGGAGGCTGGTGAAGCTGCAACTCCCTTGGAGGTGGCCTTCATGCAAGCAATGCAAAAACAATTAGCATTTTCACCTGAGGAAGTAACTGCCGGACCAAATGACCTCATACCAGATGAACTTATACCAGATGAATTAATACCAGATGAGCTCCTAACAGATGATCTGCCCACCTCTCTTCTTGGTTTACAGTCGATTGCTGCGGATTTAGAAACGTTGCTTCAAGCACAAGATCAATGTCGTATTGTTGAGTATCATTCTTCAGAATCGGATGATGAATTACGCAAAGCAAAAGAAAATGTCCCAGTCGATGAAATGTCGCATGAGGACATCGCTAAAATGATTCTAGGCGAGGGCCTTGATGCCCGACCGGTAGATGAAGATAAGTCTTTAGATTTGTTGCAGTTGCCACCCAATTATGAGCCGAAACCAATTATATTGACTCAACCGATTTTACCCCTTACATTTCTGCATGTTGATGACTTACCTAATGAAGTACCCATTGAAGAACCACACGATATTGATCAGGAAGTAGTAGTGCAAGATAATGAGAGCAAGATTTTTAAAAATAAACTTAATGGCAAATTGAAGAAACCAATGAAGAAATCTAACAAGAAGAAGAAACGCAGTGTAAAGGGCAAAAACAAATGTCAGCGAGTTAGACCTAGACCAGAAGTTAAACACGTTTTTCATGTAACTGGTGATAGTCATTTGACAAATGAGGAATCGCCTGATATCAGCACTGAAACTGAGCAAGCTGATAAAGTTGAATCGCCGATGAAGGGAGTTGAACAGACTCTTAGTGTTGATACAATTGTATCAATCCAACCGACGACGACGCTCAACGAAAAATCACCGAGCGAAATAGAAACCAGTCCACTGGAGCAGAAATTATCACAATTATTAACACCGCCCACGTCGTCGCCTAATGATAAATTCAGAGTAGCTCTGCCAAAGAAATTACAAATGAGTCCACTGGAAAGGAAGATTTCAAAAGAGTATAACTTGAAGAAGGATCTCATCGTCAATTTGAACGCAAAGGAAACCGACCGTTTGTCTTTGAAATATTTAAATAAAAGCGCATCAGATGCTTCGGGAACTTCTGAAAGTCTTAGCAGCAACACTTCTAATGCTGAAAGTCTTAGCAGCAATACTTCTAATGAAACTGACTTAGGAAATAAAAAGAAAACTGCTAGGGTAAAGAGGCGTATAGGTGGCAGAAAGAATAAGCGAAGGAAATACCACAAAATGATAGAAACTACTATAAAAGAGAAACAGCCTAGTGTTGAAACGACATCGGTTGTAACTATTGACGATGTAAAGAGCACTCAAGAATGTGTTGAATGTTTTGATGCTGTAACTGCAAGTAGTCCAAGTCAGATTTTGTCGATGGAAGGAAATCGAACGCAAATGAAAGAAGACGAAGCAGCGTCTATAAGTAACAAAGAAAGTACCCCCGATGTGGTAAGTGAACTATTAAACAAAAACAATTCACAAACTGACAATGTAAACGTTCAGTTGAAGGATGTTGAATTATCACAAGATGATGCCGACTATTATTCAATTGATCTAGATACAAGTATAAAATTATTGAGAGACAACGAAGACACGAAACACGATAACGTCATAGTGGTAGCAGAAGAAGAAACGGGGGATTTAAAAACGAAAACTGAAGACCAATCAGAATATCCCGAATGTAATAAAATTGCTGACGTTTCAGAAAATTGTGAGAAAGACAATACAAAAACTGATAATGTGGCAAATCAATCAGAAAATACCGAACCTGATAAAGCTGATGTTGCTTGGAATATACAACAGAGGCTAGATTGTGAGTACGAAAAGGACGATTACAAAACTGAAAATGTGGAAGATAATTCAGAATATTCCGTCATTGGTGAAATAACTGTCGTTTCGGAGAATATAGAATACACTGTAAAAGGTGACACGAAAGACGATATAAAAATTGATAGGATGGAAGACCAATTAGAATATTCAGAAAGTGATATAGTTTCAGAAAATATCCAACAAGTGATTGAAGTTATGACCGCTGTGAGTGACAGCGATAATGAGGATGGTCAGTCAAAATATCCTAAAATGAATATTACAGAAAATATGGCCGCTGTGGGAGAGACAGATAATGAGGATGGTCATTTAAAATATCCTAAAATGGATATTACAGAAAATATGGCTTCTGAGGGTGAGAGAGACAATAAGCAAAGTCAGTCAAAATATCCTAAAACGGATATTACAGAAAATATGGCCGATGTGGGTGAGAGAGATAATGAGAATGGTCAGTCAAAATATCCTAAAACGGATATTACAGAAAATATGGCCGCTGTGGGTCAGAGAGATAATGAGGATGGTCAGCCAAAATATCTTGAAACTGATGTTACAGAAAATTACCAAAAACCGAAAGACGGTGAGAGCGTGAAAGTTGAAATGAAAACTGATAATGTAGAAGATGAGTCAGAAGATGGAATTGATAAAATAACTGACTTTTCGGAAAAAATACGACAATGTGTAGAAAGTGAGACGAAAGACGATATAAAAACAGTTAAGATGGAAGATCAAACAGAATATTCCGAAATTGATAAAGCAGAAAATGTTTCGGAAATAATTCAAGAAACTGTGTCATGTGATACCTCGACATCAACGCCGGAAACTGTTGATGTAAAACCTAATGACGACGTATCTACTGATGCCGATGTCGTTGCAATTGATGCTAGCCCAGATGGAAATCCCGAAAAAGTAACTTCAGATGTTAAATCCAAACGAAAGAGTTCCAAACGAAAGAGTTTGTTGGCCCAGTTGATCGGCAACGATTTTGACTTTTGGGAACTGGAAAAAACGCGTAGTTCGACTGCTAAAAAAGTAGCTCAAGTCATTTCTCCGTTCACCAGTAATATAAATGTACCAGATGTAACGTCAAATAATGAAGTTTCCATTGCAGTTGACGAAGCTTTGCAAGTGACTCCAAAAGGTAAGAAATTGTATTTCAAAAGTTAAACGTTGTAATTTTATAAGGTAAATTGCTTTAGGTAAGGAAGACGATAAAGCAAGTGCTGTAAATATTGACGATAAGGATAAAAATAATCAAGTTAGAGATGAAAAGGAAGTGGAAACTAAAAATGAGAATGAAATAACGCCAAATCAAGAACACATCACAAAATCTGGTAACAATATTGACGATCAGAATAAAAATAATCAAGGTACAGATGAAAAAGAAGTAGAGACAAAAAATGAGAAAGAGATATCACCAAATCAAGAACAAACCACAAAATCTGGTAAATCCCCGTTGGGCATAAAGAAAGCACGATCTTCGGGTGATATAAACATAAGCAAGGAAGGTAGTAAGATTGAGAGAGCGGGAACCACACCACCAAAATCCCGGAGCTTACAAAATAGTCGAAGGTCAAGTCCAAAGAATAAAAAGAAAAATAGAGCAGAGATTGAGAAATTCCATTTTAAAATCAACATAAAAAATTTAGTATCCAAAGCTAAATCCGCCTTTGCTGGATTTGTTGATAAAACAAGAGAAGATGTTAGCAATGTGAAAGCTAATAAACTGTCATCGCCTAAAAATAAATCAAAAAAACGTAAATCCATATCACCACTAACTTCGTCCACGTCTGCTGAGAATTTAATCAGCGACTTGAAGCAGTCAACCAAAAAACCTAAAGTTTTATTCTCATTAAAGTCACCAAATAAAACAACAACTGAAACATCTCAATCTATAGCTAGAGGCAATGCCGACGATGTTGTATTCGTTAGCGATAACACAATTCATTCGCCTATTGTTATCACTGATGATCCGGAACTTGTAATTAATATCAAACCAAACATTGTACAGGCGAACAAAGTAAATGAAGAGAAGATAATACTGCACGTGCACGGTATGTTAACAATAGGACGTAGATATTAATGTGCAAATGATTTATTCAATGTATCAAATAAGCAAGTTAATGATAGAACTTTCTGTTTTTAGATGAGGACGTATTTAATGTTGGCGACCTGGTCTATGGACGTTTGGGAACTTATTGTTTTTGGCCCTGTATGATTACGAAAGAACCATTTACAGAAGTGCATACGAAACAAATAGGTAATAAGAATAATTGAAAATCAGTAATTTAACAATTAAGTAATTTGTTCATTTCATAATTTGATAGGTAAGATACAAAGTTATCATGTTCGGTTCTTTGGTGACAATGGACGAAGGGCTTGGATCATCAAACAATGCATTAAACACTACAAAGGGCCCGATACAATTCAAAATCTTCACGAAGTACTGCTACAGTGGAAGGTATTTTTACTCTTTTTGTTTTTATTCGTTGTGATAGAAACGTTATCGTTTTCATTTGTTTAGCGCAATGGAACTAAATTCGATACACAAATGACGAAAGAATTGGTTGCTTGTAAAATATCCCGAAAGTTGTCTGATGCATGGCAGAAAGGTGTTGGTGAAGCGGAATCGTTGATCGATAAGTCGGTCGAAGAACGACATGAATTTTTCTTTCAAATGTTTGCCAGCGACGAGGAAAAAGCCGAACGCATTGAATCCCGCAAACGCAAGCGGGAACCTTCCGAGAGTGTTTTCAATGGCCGAACTTTCGAAGAAGAATATGGTAATTTTGTATCCAAACGAAAAATCACACCCATAGCCAAAAGACGTAAGATTAGTAAGATTAATATTCACAGCTCAAAACCCGTTGACAAAAAACCGAAAACCAGCACTACGAAGTCACCTGTGAGTAGGCGAACGCCTAGCAATATTCAAATCGAAAAGAATGCTGTTAACAATTCAAGCCAAATAGTTGTTCAAACAGCGAAGAAATCAAATTATGTTATCGAAGATTTGGAATTAATCTTGCAGGGTACTGTGAAACAAGAAGTTAATGAAGATAATGCAGTTGAAAACAAAAATCATGAAATTCTCGAAACCGTAAATGCGGAAAATACTAATACAAGTCTTAGCCGCCACGCCAAGCGAAATAACAACTCTTTTGCGAATGTTCAAAATTTGAGCGATGTAAAAATACCATTGAAGTGGGGATTAAAATCACAAGTTGACCTTGCTTCCGAACTGTCTGATACGGATTCATCTTCAAAGTTCAGCGGTCAGTCATCGTGTGGGAATAAACGCATTTTATTCAAAGATGTCCCACGTATTCCTGTATGTCAAGTTTGTTTGAAAAATTACGACATTGTCAAGAAGTGCAAAGGTGCTTGTTGTGGTTTCTATCATCCTGAATGTATTCAATTGAAGGAAGAACCGAAAGAAGATCCAACTGACCAAGTAACTATCAAAGAGAACACAAAACCGCTAGCAATGGAATCAGAAAAGATTGTGGATTATTGTGCAGATGAAACAAGTTCGGAATGTAGCAATCTGGACAATCCACTTGGAGACCATTTCCTCAGGAGGCTCTTGGAAGACTTTATATGCATAAATTGTAAGTTAAAAGTGGATCCTCCTTGTTTTGCTTGCAACAGTACGTTGTTTTTGGAAAAACACGTTAAACGATTCAAATGTTCTGTCACTGGATGTGGAAAATACTATCACAAGGAGTGTCTGAAATGTTGGCCGCAAGCAATAATCGATCATATGCAAGTTGAGGACTCTGAAAGATTCGTGTTCAAGTGCCCTATGCACAACTGCCATGTGTGCACGTCCGATAATCCGAAAGCGTGCACATCAACATTGCCAATTATCCGAACAGCGCGTTGCCTCAAATGCCCAGCGACGTATCACATCAATTCATTCTGCATACCAGCCGGCACTGAAATATTGAGTCACACGCAAGTTATCTGCCCGCGTCATGTCGATCACAGAGGCAAACGATATACGATCAATGCTAATTGGTGTTTCATATGTTCTCGCGGTGGGAATTTGTTATGTTGCGAAACGTGCCCAACCAGCGTTCATCAGGAATGCATTTCAATCAATTTACGACCAGACGATACCTTCGTTTGCGAAGAATGTGAATCTGGACGATTGCCATTATACGATGAAATTGTCTGGGCGAAATTTGCCCATTACAAATGGTGGCCCGCTGTAATACTGTACCCGGAAGATATCCCCGATAACGTTAAAACGTTTCCTCATCGTCCTGGCGAGTTTGTTGTGCGTTTCTATGGTACACATGATCATCACTGGTTCGGTTTAGGTAGAGTGTTCTTGTTTCAAGAAGATGACAAGGGGGAGTCTACACATGCTCCTCGACGTGACTACAGTTTCATTCGGGCTGTCGCCGAAGCAAAAACGGCGCTCGTTTGCAAAAAGGAGTTGAAAAAACAGCGAGATATGGCGATACGAAAGTCGGAAAAACCGCCACCATTCACGAAAATCCGTGTAAATCGCCTCATCGGGAACTTAAAACCGTTTGATGGCGATGTAAGCAACACAAACGCGTGCAATTGTAATGAGTCTATGGAGAATCCATGCGGGCACGAATCGGATTGTTTAAACAGATTGCTGATGACTGAATGTGATCCGGAGGTGTGTCCGGCGAAAGAGAAATGCGAGAATCAACGCTTCGATAAACGGCAGTATCCTCCATTGGTGCCTTACAAAACTGAATCGCGCGGTTGGGGACTTCTGTGTACCGAAGCGTTGACGAAAGGGCAGTTTATTATTGAATACGTTGGCGACGTAATCGATCAGGATGAATATCAACGTCGGATAACGAAGATGGGGGAACAAAAAGCCGAAAATTATTACTTCCTTACGATTGATGCGAATAGAATTATTGATGCCGGTCCACGAGGAAACGTCGCACGCTTTATGAATCATTGCTGCGCTCCGAACTGCGAAACGCAGAAATGGACTATCAAGGGACACACACGAATCGGTTTGTTTGCACTGCGTGACATACCGGCAAATACCGAACTTACTTTTAACTATAACTTGGAAACTGTTGATAATCAGAGGAAGGTTTGCCATTGTGGTGCTAATAATTGTTCCGGTTTCCTTGGCGTTAAGAATAAAGAAAGTAATCGAAAGGTGAAAGGCGGGAGTAAAAACAAGGGTGGTAAGAACAAAAAAGTTCAAAAGGAGATGAATACTTCCAAGGTGGTGGAAGTTGAACCAGAAGCACCATGTTTTATTTGTAATCAATTGGAAACTGATATTGATTGTACTGCGAAGAGTTGTAATAAAACCTATCATCTTAAATGTTTGGAGATACAATCCAAACCTCAAGGTAAGCATACGATTTTTACTATTAAGAGAAAATAGGAAATCGAGTTCAAAAATTTGAAATAATTTCTCGTCAACAAGTAAAAATCAACAAAGTTGTAATTTGCACAGCCTGAATAATTGTCATACAGGTCAAAAATATGACATTTCATAGTTATTTTGCATTAAAACTTGAATTCAACTATAAATTTCATGGAATATCGTAACAAACTATAGTTTTCATCAATTTTTAGAAAAATGGACGTGCCCACGACATTTTTGTAACATTTGCACGAAGCGAACGACAAAGTATTGCATAAAATGCTTAGAATCGTACTGTCCGTTGCATTCCTATGGGGTTATTAAATTTAACAAGCAATTTGGCTACGTCTGTAATAAGCACAATCCTGTAAGTACCGAATATTTCCAATAACTACTCTATATTTACAGTAATTTTGTATAATTCCAGGAAGTAAATACTTCATTAGACGAAGCAAATACGTCAAATTCGAATTCAATAGAGACAGAAAACATTTCGGAAACAGCAACGACAAAACAGGAAATTACATCGTAGCGATGGTGGAAAAAAAGAAAAAGATTTTATATAAATTTAAATATTACTTAATCACATCAGTATCAGCGGACCTGGTCTGACGTTTAATGAATCGTAATTTATCGTATATGCAAATGTAAGAAGAGAAGGTTGGTCCGTTGATTATGTATCATTGTATCATATAGTATTTTAAGTTAGAATTAGTTTTTTCTTTAATCATGACTACTTTGTTGATAATGATAAGTTTTTCTTTTCTTCGTTAAATTTAAAAAAAAAGGCTTGTTTGTATCATAATACTAGCCTAGAATATTTAGCAAAGTACAAATAAAATAATTTTTCTTAAAGATTTTGTACCTTGACACAATTTTCAATAAATTCACTTTGAAAACCTTTCATAGGCTGTATATTTTATGAAATGATAATGAATTGTCGTTGGAGTGTCGGTGTTCATTGAATTTCGCAAGGGCGACTTTTAAATTTAACCAAAATAAGAGAAATGCGCATTTCTGGATAGAAGTACATAATAAATACACAAATACAACGAAGAAAAAAATATTTGTTGCAGTGACGCAGCAAGCCGACAAAATCAAATCGTACTGCAAAAACGTTAGTATCGCGGATCGATTTGAAATTGTTTTTACTTCAAGCAGAATTCAATCAAAGTCAAGTCGTATTACAATCATACCGTGCGTTTATTTTACCGTCGAACATGGCATGTGCAATGTTCGCAACTACAATAAACAAGTCAAACTCATGGCAGTGGGATTTGAATTGCTAAAGACACACTGCCGGATGGAGAGAGAGTGGGGATGTGGGACGGGCGACGACACATCACGATGACAAGTCAATGCATCAATTTTAATGATTTTGAGAAAGAAATTCAAGATTGACGTACAATTTGTGAACAATCAATTCAAATATGACAAGGAACAAAATTGACAACTGACAGTAACGAAACGACATGCTATGTTCAATGGTAAAATAAACGCTCTGTATATTACAATAACGTTAGTATTGCGGATCGACTTGAAGTTGTTTCTATATGTTTTATCGATTTTTAGTTGAAAGCGTGTACGACTCGTTGAAAGTTATTCCCTATTTGATTTGAATACTTTTTAATATGTTTAACGAAGGATACAACAAATATTCACTGGCAACAAGTAATTTATAGACTCAGAGAATATTATAAATAAATAAATATGCCAAGGGGCAACAAGTTGTGTAACTTACGAACAGACAAAATCAAATCGACTCGACCACGGTTTGTTTCACGTTCACGTTTCACGTAGTTTTCAGTTGAAAATTAGAAATTGAAAAAACCGAGTTGTCCTTGTCCTGAAGATTGAAGGGACATATTAATTTAGAATTAAGAATTCTAAATTATGCTTTTAGAAGAAATGCAAACACAACTTTTCCATAACAAAATGTCGTCCGGATCGGATTTGGACATGTAGCTGACTTCGGCCTTCTGAAGAAATTGTCTTGCATTTGGGTACATCACACATCACCATTAACGTAATTAATGAAAAATAATTTAATTTAATAATTTTTAAAAATAATAATCTGCTTTTGAAAATAATATTCGTTAAGTAAAATCGGCGCAAATGAATTTGGTTTGCTTTGCTTTGCAACAAGTATCGTCGAAGTTGATTTGTTATAGTTTGTTGATTTGTTACTATGACAACGGTGAACAATTTTTTCTGCAGGAGCTCAAAAAAGCGTGCACACTCCAACGCAGATTAAAATACTACTGAAATCGCCACCTAGGCGACGAACCTAGGTGAACTATTTGAAATGGAGCGTTCTGATTGGTCGAAACTTCGAAGATTCTAGAAAAATTAGTGGAAAATTTGATATGCAAAATAATTAATTGTTAATAACTTTTGACTGATTCTACTTAGAACATTTATCTTTTCACTGAAAATCGTAAAAAAAATCGCTGATCATTTTGATATCCAACAAGAGCCATATCTAAATTTCTACAGATCTAATTTTATGGAAAATCCGTGAAACAACCCCTAATTTATTTGCTTATGGCCTTGATTGAATATGAAATGTAATTCTTGAATTTATTCTATGTTTTCTCGTTAAAATAAGCAAAAAATTCAGAAAAAATACCCAAAAACATTGTGATTTTTAATTTAAAGAACTTAGAGGGTTAAAAAGACATCCCCAACTATTTTTTAACTATTTTATTATCTTAATATGCTCTAATTGTCTCAACACTGTCTTAATTAGATGATTTCTTGTTAAAAACATTCAAAATGTTCCTCGAAAGTTCCTAGTAAAAAGTGAGGTTAAGTCATGATTAAAAAGTTCAAATTTTCTTGATATTTAGATATTTTCGCGTGAATCTGAGAGCAGAAATCGTTTTCACGGATAAATTTACTTCTAATTCATGCACTTTACAGGGTATCAAAGCTTTCCTCAAACGATAATTTCCTTTGAAAGTCATTTTCATAGTTTCACGATGCATGATGTGCCTTAGTAGGTTTAAGAATCTTAAATTGCATTTTATTTACCAGTAAATCCCAAAACAGGACTTTTAGACTAAATTTAAACTATAACAGACATTCCTAGCATCATGTATGAGCGTAACATTGCCAAGGATCGTTCTAAAAGTTGCGTATAAAATTTCATTGTTTTCCAAAAAGTAGGAAAGGCAAGAATACATAGATTTATTGCTCATAATAAGCAGAATTCATTTTATTTCCAGGAAACCATGCAAGCTTGCAACAGATTTTATTGAAATATATACGTATTCAAGCTAAATACATCAATAGAATGGAAAAATCGCAAAAAAAAGAAATGTTTTTAAAATTTCCACGTTCGAGTCGAAGTTGGCGTTTGCGCTTTTCGCCGATTTCCGAACCACCACCTCCACTTCCACATGTTTTCAAGTAAGGTTATGTTATCTGCATCAAACCATCAAACGTGATCAACTTGTTATCAACGTGATGGATTTGTGGAACTCCCGTCACTTAGAGCCACCGCCTTCAAGTTCTTGCAAGTTAAGAAATAATACAATAAGTAAGTTTACTCTAATTCTAGTCTAAAATCCCCCTCCAAAAAAAAATACAATTTCTTTTTAGATTTAGAAGCATTGCATACATTATGCAAGAAAACAGAAACACTATTTCTGAAGCAATTCTTTCTCAGCCAAGAATGCAAACTGCTTCACAGACTCGTGCGGCGCCACAAATTGAAATATCGCAAGATGATGCAATACAAATCAACGCAAAAATTAAACCGATGCATGCGCATTTATGAAGAGTTCCATTACGCAAACTTAGTTGGCAACTTCATGAATTCTCTACCTGAATGTTACGAGAGAGACTCAACTTATTTCCCGAGTCGTAATTTGCTAGACTATTTTCTAGTGAGGACACAAGGCTTCGCCAAATTGATGGTCCGTGCATTGGAATGCGCAAAGCAAGGAATAAACGGTTGGTACAATCAGATCTTTATGGGTCACAACATGGGCACTAGCATTGTCATGGTTGGACTCCAATCGAGAATATTAATTATTCTGCGATATCTCTTGAAAGAACTGTGTCAATTTTATGATGAACTTGTTCAGTTACGTGGCAAATTTGCAAATGTTCAATATGAATGGCTGCCTGTCGGATACAACTTTCCGGAGAAGTTGCTAACGTGGTTGGATGTTTATTGGGCTTTCAATGAAAGAGAACGTGAGATTGCACCAAACGTGAACAGACCTGCCCTCTTCACGGATTTGACCATCAATGACTTATTCGAAGACGACGATGTGCAGTTCTGCAAGCAGTATACGATTGTTGATGATGAAGGCGACTTGGAAATCGTCAAGGAATACATGAATATTCTGAACAGTGAGGATGAGACGGGTGTTCGCGCGATTCCTGAAGTTAAGGATGCGATTGAAGTTGTTAACGAAGAAGCAAAGTCGTTGTTGGTCAAATTGGAGCAACCTTCTCAATTCGTAGAGAATTTAAATTTAAATGAAGATATCGGGGAGCCAATTGAGTTGAATGCCAAAATGTCGGAAATTACTTCAAAGATGAAGGATATTAAGGATGTGAGAAGTGCTGAGAGGTTTGTTCGCCGTTCGAAGCAATATTTTAGGTCGGTCGGGATGGGGCAGCAGAAGTATTTTGATTTGTTGCATTTTGTGGAAATTCAAAAAATCCAATGTTGGGGCGGCAAACCACAACTGATTAATTCGGCTGTGCGCTTGATTAAGGAAAAGATTATCGCGATTATAAGTGAAGAGGAATGTTAAGCAATTAAATAGAACATCAAGTTGGTGTTGGATTGAATTGATTTAATCTACGCGTTAACTTTGAAGTTCTGTCAAAGTCAGAGTGACGTCCTTTTGGAAGTTACGCTTAGAGCATATAAAATGGAGGAAACATATCCTATCTCGCCCAATGTTAGCTTTTTAAGCCGACTGAAAGGCAACAAAATACTGTTCTTAAGTTTTAAAATCTGATATTGCGCAAGGGTAAATAAGAGGTGTGCTCTTAGGTTCCACCCAATGGTTCCACCGAACCTGTGCGCTTGCGCAATATCAGGTTTTAAAACTTAAGAACAACATTTTTTGCCTTTCAGTCGGCTTAAATCCGTACCGGTATTGTTCCCTCCATTTTATATGCTCAAAGTTTTTAAAAGAACGTTGTTTTTTTAAACTGCTCATGCGTCGTACAGTTCGGAACTAGTTTGGTGCATTGTTGGAACAATCCTTAAGTTTAGAATGGCATTTTTATCGTGTGCCCGAAACAAAATAGATCAAAGGACTTACTCGACTTGTAATCGTGTATCTGTTAAAGAGACGGATATAACGTCGATAGCGTATTGTTGTCGCCCCCACGGCGAAGCTGCCTCCTTTGCTCAAAATACATTTCAAGAGGCCGGTTCGTTCATAGAAATCAATTTTGGCAAAATCGAGTTCTCTTATAAATCTTGCATTGTTCATGTGCCAGAGTAATGTGTCAATGTCAGTCGTTAAACACATACCTTAAAGTTTAAACAAATAATTGATCAATGAATGCAAACTTGCAACCAAAAATTGCCTTTTTCGACTTATATGCACTCGGGCAGTTTCTTTTTTGCACTGACGCAGTATCAGTGCAGGTCTGCGTGTTCGACTTGCTCTACGGGAGTGTTGTGTTCGTGCATGCACTCAGTGCAGTCGAAAATTGCACTGAGTGCAAAAATTTCTGTCCCGTCTCTAGACTTACAGAGTGTTGAGTTCAGTCATGCAGAACGTTGTACAGGTTAATGTTATAATATTGACCACAGCTTTGAGAAGTCAACGGCACGACCAGCATGAAGTATCGGTTAAAATATGGTTGATTATCGATATACACTAGTGTGCAATGCATGTTCGGTTTAGTTGAACAGTGCCAGTGCAGATCCAATGTATGAACTTGCCGAGTTTAGTTCTGCTCGAGTGCATATAAATCGAAAACGCCATCAGTCAATTGAATTTAAATTTACTGCAAATAAAGCTTGAGAGCAATTTTTTGTACAAAGAGGAAATTTAAAAAGCTTTAATTATTGTCGACTTCTTTTACTAAAAAAAGCTTTTAAAATTTGATATTGATACAAAAATTCAAAATAAATTTGCGCTATAACATAAAAATTACCATTAATTGATGTTTCATCCAAAATATGAACAGGTTTCTTACAAAATCTTGCTAATATCACACTTAAAACCATCCTCAGAAAGTAGTGCAGTTCGAGACTCAAATATAGCAACGAAATAATAATTAAAAATATGCAGGCAAAGTCGCAGAAGGACATTTTTCTTTTTTACAAAAATATTTATAGGTTTAAGTTTAAATTAATCGCTAAATCGGCTAAATTTAGGTATAAATAATTAATTAATTTTATAAACAAGTTAATTCACGTTATTGGTTCGCGACCACACTAATGCGGATGAATTCGTTTAGTTTATTTATTGTAGACACTATTGTAAACTTAACTAACGTCCATTTGTTAATCGATTTAATTCTTATAGTTTTTGCTGATGTTGTCAAACTAGCAACGCTTTGGTAATCATTTATATAAATACTAATTTTTTATTGGACAAGTGAAGTTAGACATGTGGACATGGAACCAGAAGTAGTTCTTTCTAGTTTCTGCACTCACTAAGAAAATCGATAGAAAAACGCCTGCGCGTTGCTAAGAAAAATTCAGTCCTAAATTTCCTACAGCTTTCCATTTACATAGTTCACTTCGTTTTTTTTTGCTTTCGTGTCATTTTTAAGTGTTCACTGTTAAAGTTAAATATTTTTTCTTGTTTAGTTATTATTAAGAATCATTAATTTTGAGTATATGTAAGACAGGTACTTAAATGTTAAACATTTTATCACTACTATTTGCTACTAGGTAAGTAAAGTCATGTTTTAAATCATTTTAAAGATTTCATAACTTGTTCAGTTTTAGGAAAAAATGTTATCAGTGATTAGTGGAAGGATTATCTGATGATAAATTAGCATTTTATCCCGCTCTACCATTATGGACTAGCAAAACTTTATCAAATAAGTCTGTTTTTATTCAAATACATTTACAGCAAATGCCAGACTTTTAATATTGTTCATATCCCCACCAATTTTGTTCATAATAATTAATAAGAGAGTTTTATTAACAAAATGGGTGTCTTGTTTTCTATGAACAAAATTTTGTTGTAATAGAGAAATAGCAAAAAGGAAAATAAACAATAAGTTGTTGTTTTATATCAGGATAACATGAAGATAGAAGAGACTGTCCTCTAGGTTTGTTCGTTCTAGGCAGAAGGCCACAGTTTGTTGAACTTTCACATTGCCGTGCACACACACACACACACACACACACACAC
>JARJEB010002994.1:0-10933 GCA_030264535.1 Liometoxenus newtonarum
TTATAATGATCAGTACATATTTTGCGTCCCCACTCTTGCTACGCCACTAAACAATCACGTTATTCTGTATAATTTTGACTTCTTCTTAATTAATTCTATTGAATTATTAATGTTATAATGATCAGCACATATTTGCTGTTCATGTTCTCTGTTTCTCTCCGAAATCTTGATTTTCTTTTGATTCAGTTTTAATAACGATAATAATAATAATAATAATAATAAATAATAACATAACATTGTTTCGTTTTATAAATTAACATTTCAATAGAAATATACATGTTGAGTGAGTGAGTGTGTTGGTTGGTTGATAAGCCGCGCCGGAGGGAGGCGTACGTAAAAAGTAGCAAAGTAATGGTAGAATGTTTTGTGTAAATGTAAATAAATACCAGATACCTATATGTATAGTAAATTTAAAGCGAGCGAGGAAGGAAGGAATTCCCTGGTTCTGGTTTGGTTTTGATTGTGGATGTGAATGTGGATGTGGATGTGGAGCGCCGTGAGAATTGAACAAGTGCACAGCACAGCACAGCACAGCACATAATATTGCGTTGCGGCTAAAGGTTCCCGTTCCCATGGATGGATGATGATGATGATGATGATGATGATGATGTAGTAGTAGTAGATGTACTATAATACACTTTACAACGAACTACGAAACGAAGTGCTGTTTACGTTCACTGAGTTTGCTCGAAACGAGAATCGAGTCGAGAAATAGATCGCTAATACGATCTCTTGATGTATATACAGAGCGATTATTTTATCGTGGAACATAGCATGTGCTATGTGCTTATGTTCCACGGTAAAATAAACGAGTTACTTTGATCGTGCATCGCCACTGCCCACATCCCCACTCCCAGTCCGTCGAAGTGTCGCTAGCAATACAAAGTCACACTATCATGAGATTGACTCGTTTATTTTACCGTGGTACATAGGGACGTAGTACATGCTATGTTCCGCGATAAAATAATCGCACGGTATATATATATATAAACAAATACATATAATGGTAGGTTAGGTTAGGTTAGATTAGATTAGGTTAGGTTAGAAAGAGAAACGAATTGATCCTGAAGTTGGTAAATAAAGAATGAGAAACGTTTAAGTTAAATGTTAAAAAAACACAGGTAAAATACCACCTAAAATCTCGTGGGTTTGTGCATTTGTGTGTATGTGTGTGTGTATGTGTGTGTGCATGTGTGTGTGCATGTTGTGTATGTATGTGTGTGTGCATATGTGCGTGCGTGCATGTGTTGTGTGTGGGTATGTGTGTGTGTGTGTGTGTGTGTGTGTGTAATCAAATGTTTTTAAAGGCCACCCACTCTTTCTTTCCCACACCGATGGTGAGACCGAGAGACCGCCGACACTAAAGCAAGTGATCCCTGCGCCCTGCCTATGTCTGGTGCCTGCATCTGACGGATTTTCCCACGCCCCAGAGTGTATAACCCCAAACATCCTCTCGTCGCCTTCGTTTCGTATTATCGTATCTTTTTAACTTTAATTCGATTCCATGAATAGTTCAAGTCGAGACTCGCCGTTGCTTTGTTTTTTTTTTTTTTTAATTTCTTATTAATATAATATTTATTTCGTATCATGTAAGAGTAACGTCAATATCAATTGATTTGAATTAGAACAAATTCGAGAACTCAATGTGAAGTAAAAAGAAAAAATGTTTCTCTTCCGATACCGGGAATCGAACCCGGACCTTCTGGGTGAAAGCCAGATATCCTAGGCCATTAGACCATATCGGATTATATTCGTTATGCATCATCTAACTGTATAATACATACTGAAATTATGTTAATTAATTTTTTATAATTTTAATTAATTTTCCAATCAATCTTGGTAAAAAAATAATGTTTTAAATATTACAAGAAACATAAAATAATTCGAATTTATTTAATTGTGAATTCACTTCAATTTTAGTTGCTTTCAGTCAATTACATTTACTTTAAGCTCCTCCGAGTAACTCTAAACTACTCAGAGTAGTTCCCATCTACACTAATACTAAAATTGGAAATAACGAAAGCACCTCTTTTCCCAGCGCCATCTATACTATGTAAACATGATACTCAACTAACCTCAAAACTCAAAGAAATTGTGTTTTGTGTTTACATTCGCGAGATTCGTTTCGTTGTCGTTGCTGTGACGAGACGAGATTACAGATAATTATTATATTCTAAATAAGTTGATTTAACTATTTGTGGCTGTGCGTATCTGCAAGGTTTATTCGTCGGATTGAATTCCGGCGGACTGCCGAAGGCGGGCCGGAATCGGATCGACATCGACTTGCCTGCCTTGGGAAAATTAAAGCAGCTAACAGGTGTTTTTGGTGGAAGAAGAGAGGTAGTAGAGAGAGTTTTCCGACACAACATGGAACATACACATACACAAATACGGGTGGCTACGGGTGTGTATTTTGTGTATGACGTTGCGTTGCGGCTGTTCCCTGCAGTTCCACACTACGTTCGTTCTCATTGCTCGATGGGTGTAGTGTAGAGGGGAGCGAAACACTCTGGTTCTGCTTCTGCTTTGATACAGTTATATTCTCACACTCACGTATCCTTGGTAGCATGGTAGCATCAAGCATCCTCACTACTTGCTGAGAACAGAACTACTGTATTGTAGCACCGCATCAGCTCCAGTCCAGCAAACCTGAGTGCAGTTTGTGTACTCGCGGTGGTGAAGTTTTAACTTTTCGCATTTATATATTTGAAATCAGTACTTATCGTTGTGTTCGTTCGTTCCCTCAGATCGTATGGATGTTTTGAGTGTGTCCGTCGATTGGTCGGCATTCATCATTGGCGTGTTCAGTGCGACTGTGTGAAAGTACACGTGCCATGTGAAAAGATGCACCTGGTGCTTCAAACATCCTAGCGCCTTAGTCCTTAGTGGATTGAATCATTAATCATTTCGAATAGCAAAATTATCGAACAAACGTGATGCTACTGTAGAACCACCAATCAGTGCTAAAACAAAACAAATACTCAATTTATTTATAAACAAACAAACAAACAAATGACCGTCTGTATCGTCAATAGCAACGGATAAACAATAAACAAAACAACGGGAAAAAAAAAACAAAAACAAAAAACTATGCCACATCAGTACGGTTTGCCGGGCATTGCTCACGCACAATCGCCACCAACGCCTCCGCCACAGCATGGTGCCATGTATCCACGTTTCTCTGGCGCCGTGGTGCCTGGCGGCTATCGTGGCGAAGACCGACGACTTACCCGCGAAGCAATGGAGCGCTACTTGCGAGAACGTTCCGATATGGTGATTGTTATACTGCATGCAAAAGTTGCTCAAAAATCGTACGGTAATGAGAAACGCTTCTTCTGCCCACCGCCTTGCATTTACCTCTTCGGCGATGGCTGGCGATTACGACAGGATCAAATGCTGCGAGAAGGTGAATCCGAGCAGGCGTCACAACTTTGTGCATTCATTGGTATTGGCAATTCGGATCAAGATATGCAGCAATTAGATTTAAATAATGGTAAACAGTATTGTGCTGCAAAAACGTTGTACATATCCGATTCGGATAAGCGTAAGCACTTTATGCTGTCGGTGAAGATGTTTTACGGTTCCGGACAGGATATTGGTGTATTTCATAGTAAGCGGATCAAAGTGATATCGAAACCTTCGAAGAAGAAGCAGAGTTTGAAGAATGCTGATTTGTGTATTGCTAGTGGCACCAAAGTGGCACTGTTTAATCGATTGCGATCGCAAACTGTAAGCACTCGCTACTTACATGTGGAGAATGGACATTTTCACGCAAGTTCCACTCAATGGGGTGCATTCACAATTCATTTGTTGGACGATAATGAATCGGAAAGTGAAGAATTTCAAGTCAGAGATGGTTATATTCATTACGGATCGACGGTCAAGTTGGTTTGTTCCGTTACTGGTATGGCTTTGCCAAGATTAATTATTAGAAAGGTATGGAAAAAATATAATTATTTCTTTGCAATAATATAAAACGACTCATCTCCATTTATTTGCAATTTATTTTTAGGTTGATAAACAACAAGCGTTATTAGAAGCGGACGATCCAGTGTCGCAACTTCACAAATGTGCGTTCTACATGAAAGATACGGACCGAATGTATTTGTGTTTGTCCCAGGAGCGCATCATTCAATTCCAAGCAACACCATGCCCGAAAGAAGCCAACAAGGAGATGATCAACGACGGTGCCTGCTGGACTATAATATCAACGGACAAAGCCGAATATCAATTCTACGAAGGCATGGGCCCGGTGCGATCACCAGTAACGCCAGTGCCACTCGTCCATAGCCTGCATTTGAATGGAGGCGGTGATGTGGCAATGCTGGAGCTAACTGGTGATAATTTCTCACCGAATTTGCAAGTGTGGTTCGGGGATGTCGAAGCCGAAACGATGTATCGGTGTCAGGAAAGTATGCTTTGCGTCGTTCCGGATATTTCGCAATTCCGCGGCGAATGGCTTTGGGTGCGACAGCCCACGCAAGTGCCCGTTTCGTTGGTCCGCAATGATGGCATTATCTACGCGACGGGTTTGACGTTTACGTACACACCGGAACCGGGACCCAGACCGCATTGTCCACCGGCGGACGATATTATGCGAACGACTACGACTACTGGACAGAGGGCTACCGGCGGACAAGCACCCGCAATGAGTAACGAGCAATGGAACACTGGCATGCACTAATATTTGCAATATGTGCATTTATAATTAACGATTTTGTGATTAAAATATGTGAATGTGCGGATAAATTTCGAACTGAAATGATGATTTTTTTTTAGTTTTAAAACATATTTTTTTATGACATAGGCCAAAGTTGTATTATTATTGAAACTATTTAAGTCATTTATTAGTATTTTAATTTGTATTAGACCGATAACAAATTTATCGACCGAATCTCTCTAGAAAACAAAAAAAAAATAACGAATCGTAAGCCAACGAACAACTAATAATATAATCCTTCCATCTTTAGATGGAAACAAGTCAAAGAAGTTGCAATTAAACAAATGAAACTGTAAATATTAGGTTTGTTCCAACAAAGCAGCAAACTAGTTCCGAACATTACGACGCATGAGCAGTTTTAAAAAAGCAACTTCTTTTTTTAAAACTGCTCATGCGTCGGACAGTGCTGCTTTGTTGAAACAAATCAATTGTAAACGCAATCATTGAATTAACTCATATTAATCTTAAAATTTATCGGAAGGAACACAGAAGATTTAAAAATTATGAAATAAAACATATCCGAATAGCAAATGTTTTATGTTTTAGTTTTTAGTACTTTGTGAACCAATTTCTTGATTCTGACGCAAAAGTATTTATTTTTTCTCACACGAATATTAGAAACTACTATGTTTTGCTTCTCATTGTTTAGTATTTTACAGAAAAATAAAAAAGAAGAGAATTAGAGAATAGAACAGCAAAAAAAAAAACAACAATAAAATCGTCGGTCGTTGTGTTGTGAGAAAAATATGTAATGATCTCATTGCGGATTATTATTAAAGGCCCTGGGAACGGGGGCCCCTGTTGATTAACATGCACACGCATACAATGACAGAACAACATAACGCAACTAGGGAGATCTAATTATTAAAGAATCAGATAAAGCAAACAACAACTGTACTGATGTTAGTGAGTGATGTTTATTGGTGGGTTGGTGCGGTGTGGTCGCAGAAATACGAAACTCGAGGGAATGAGGAAAAATATAAATAAAAATTGCTATTGTTTTCTCTCCCGTTTCTTTACGTTTATCATATTATTATGCGCAGGTTACGAGTTGAACGTTGGTTTGGTTCGGTAGGTAGGTGAAATGAAAGAGCAACAACAAAAAATTCCCACAAAATGAATGAGGCAACAAACATGTGATGAAGACATTCACAATTTACTGTTCGAACAGCAAAAACACTGCGAAAATGATAGTTTCTCCGGAAGGTCTAAATCAATAAAAAAAAGTATTTTTACATTTTTCTGAAAATTCAGGGTGCATTCCATTTAGTCCTCCAACATCTTGAGCACGCGCTCCAACAGCAAAGGCAATCTTTTTCAACTATGTATTTATACGTTCAGTAATTCTGCAGTTCACTCTGAAGTTGCGTTCATAAAATGACTATAGAATTAACTTTGCTACCCTCTTCCCATGAGGTGAGTTTTTGAAAGACGTGTTTATGATTGTCGTAACACGACAATCCAAGGTCACACGCTCTGCACGTACTCTTGTAACAAAAAGACGTGTTTACTTCATTTCTCAGCTGTTGCCGTGTCACTTTATTACAGTTTACGTCATTTAATTGGTTTTGTCAAACGTAATCTTCCCTCATTTTAGACTTCAATTTGTAGAATGTAAAATCTCTTAATTGTATGTATGTATGTTCACTTTAAAAAGACGTATTTATTTAACGTATCACGACATTCAAAAACTCTCTATTGCCTCTAAAATTCCACATAAAATGGGAATATGTACGACTAGCCGTCTTGCATTTCCGGTAAAAGTCGAACGTACCCTCCCTCACGATTATTTTGATAAAACTCGCTAAAATATCAATAAATCATTAAGGCAGGTGCACAATTGACGCGAACGTAAACGTGAACGTGAACACGACCGTTCACAATAAGCCGTAAAGCAGTAAACAATTTAAGTGTAGCATAACCTTTAAAAAGTAATATGGATGTCGAAATAACATTTTATAATAATAATAAACTTCAAGAAGATTCAAAACTTCATAAACATAACCTTATAATTGGATGATGTCGTCCGAACGGACTGGAACGTGAACGCGAAACTTTAAACTTGACCAACTTTCAATAATGTAAGTCCGTACCCCTTAAGTTTTTTTTTGACGTTTACGTTCCCGTTCGCCTCAATTGTGCGCCTGCCTTTACCTGCGACATATTTTGCAAGTTTTGACAATCAACAAGGCCTTCTACATCAATCAATCGTTGATTGACTTCAATTTGAAGTTGATCCGATTCTGATCTGATAATAATAAAGCCTCCGTTCTCACTTGCGAATATTTTGGAAAAAACGTCCCAATATTCGGTCAATTTGACAGTCATTGGAAAAAGTTGAAATCATTTCTGCTTTTTGCGAATATTCGCAATTTTTGTAAACCTGTCTTTATCTCACAAATCTCACCCCTTTTAAAAACTTACCTGACAGCTGTCAATCTCGCCGTAAGAAATATATGAAAAATGCGATTTCCGAATATTCGCAAAAATTTTTGCGAATATTCGCAAGTGAGAACGAGGCTTAAGAATCTGATTCTTTCCTAAAAAATAAAGGACCTCATACACGCTCGGAAAATCCTCTGTGGAAAAACTGTTCAATCCTGGCGTTCGAGATTTCCAGAGCGTGTGTGGTAAAACTTGAGCTTGTTCACGTGGTCAGATGAGAAGTTGAAACAAAATTTTCTGAATAACTGAACAGTCCCGGACGGAACAGGCCGACCAGAGTGTGTGGGCGTTGCTGTTGCGTCAGGACAGTTCAGTTGATTAGACTTCGGCCAGGAATGCACAGTTTTTTCTCAGATGATTCAGGGTATTCAGGTCGAGTCCGGAAATCTAGACAGGCCGACTGATCAGATTTTACTCAGAGGATTTCCGGAGCGTGTATGGGTCCCTTAAGTAACAATTATTTTTTTTTCTCTAAATTTCATGGCATGCCGTATAATTGGTTGTTTAAGTTTTGTCTTGATTTTTATTTACGTCGTACCGTTGGTCGTACAAATTTGTAATTTGCTTAGTATCTCTTTCCTTTTCTTTCTTTTCCTTTGTATTTAATTAGTGCATTAGTATCTCATTTCATTTCGTCTATTCCTGTTTTTAATTACTCTTGCTTGTTACTTGTGGGAACATTTTTAAGATTAAAAGTAAAAAGTGTGGATGTGAAATCGTACATCGTAAATGGGAATTTCAAAAAAAAAAAAACAAAACAATTACGAACAACTTACTTCCTTTCCTTTTACCATCCCAATTATAATTTCATTAATTTTTTTTTTTTTAATAACAAGAAGAACATTTCTTCGGTGCAGACCATAGACAGCTGTGTTATGTTCAGCCAGGACGGAAAGAGATTGACAATGCTTATTTTCCCTTGGCGCTGATAATTAAGCGGTGAAACGTGAAACTAAAAAAAACCAAGCTCGACGATAACACGCCGAAACAAATTTCTTTTTTGGCCGCTTTGTCATCAGCGCCAGGGGAATGTTTTCTTTCTCTCTCATGCCTTCCTGCACTCTTAAACGGCGAAATACGAACATGTTCTGTCTGTCCTTACTATGTCTATGATACAGAGTCTACTCGGAGTAGTTTCGTAACTACTCCGAGTAGCTCTTACACTTGATATATTGAAAGCCACTAATGACAGTTACTTCTACAAATAATAATGTAAGAATGGAAAGGATTAACCTGCTGGGAACGTAAACTTTTCGATTGTTTTCGTTTAAGATATATGTATATACAAAAAAAAAACATTTAGTAATTTAATAAAATTATAAATACCTATATGTGTATAAAGTTAAAATATAAAAATCTCCAGATCCACACTATTACAAGAAATTACAATGTACCTTGGTCCGGTTTCGTTACGCATTCTCAATTGTTCTCAAAATCATTACAACCCAAAGGGGAATTATGCATACCTAAATTAAGATTAAACATAAATAAAATAACTATTAGAATTAGAAAACGACAAGGCGATAAAAGTTGCCTATTAAATTATTAATAATAATAAAGTATTCGAAATAATATTATAAAATAAAACAGCTAATAAAATATGTATAAATATACCTACTCGTTTCTTCTTATAAATAAATTATAAATTAATCAATTATTTATACGTGAAATTGAAATAAACAAGTATTATATGGACGGATGTCTATTTATATGACTTTTTGATGCCTATCATCACGCAGTAAGCAGTAAGCACACACGTCATTCCTTCCCTGCTTTTGTTTGTCTTAATAAACAAAAACAAATAACTATTAAGTATACATATAGGTACCTACTAGAAATATTAACTTTATGAATATTTTGTAGTAACCTGCAGTAATTTAAAAGTAATATTGCAATTATCTGTTGTTTACTTTACTTAATTCTAATGCTCCGTTGCTTATTCATGTTGGTGAGCATGAGTGATATGTAAGAGGTGAGCAGATCATCCATTTTGTATCCTAACGATGTTTCGCATAGTAATTTAGAGCCACGCACTAAATTACCAATGGTCATATGGAAATAAGTGTTGCCCGACGACCAATTTGATATTCGAGTGAATGGATGTGTCACCAGTATTTCCTATATTTAATGGAATAAAAATTAGAGATGCTTTATGTCCGGACATTTTTGATTTTTTCAAATCAATGTCATTTTAGGACACTTAAACGGACATCACTCTTTCACTTATGGCATATTTGAGGTTAATTTGTGACCTTGTACTTTTGTGCCTGTATTTTGGCATCAAATTAGTGTCATTGGACATTTATGAAAGTATCATGTCCACTTAAATGTCCTCAATGTTCCAAAATGAAACTTTCCATCGCTGATACTCTCGAGTTTGATTTCCTTGCTTCAAATAAGAAATGTCCTGACATTTATTCAATCATTAAGTGTCCGGATAAATGTCCGGACATTTTCTCAAATGAATGACATTTTAGGACACTTAAACGGACATCACTCTTTCACTTATGGCATATTTGAGGTTAATTTGTGACCTTGGACTTTTGTGCCTGTATTTTGGCATCAAATTAGTGTCATTGGACATTTATGAAAGTATCGTGTCCACTTAAATGTCCTTAATGTCCTAAAATGAAACTTTCCATCGCTGATACTCTGGAGTGTGTTTATCTCGCTTCAAATAAGAAGCCCACCACCAAATTATATAGGTAGCTAAGCAAGTGCATATTTAAAAAGCATTAAAGTATAACTATAATTAATATAATTCGCGAATGCACAAACAGCTAATTAAAATCGTCCCACAAACAAAACAGAAAATCCATGAGATGAAAATTAATGGCAGGAAGTCTCAACTCAACTCAACTCAACTATCAACAATGCAATATAGTTTGTTGTTATTGTTGTTAAATATAAAATCTAAAAGCTACTTGTTACGAAATTAGAACAAACGATTCCGCATGATAATGAATAAATAATAAATAAAATGATGGGAAAATGCGATGTAACGCAAGTATTGTCTTTTTATTTTGATTCACAACTCACAACGTGAACTTGTGATCGCGTGCATAAATATAATAAGCAACCGACAACCAAACCACCAATAGCAACAATTAAAGGAATCATCTATTTGGAAAATGTTAAACAAAAAAACGAACTCACCTTTGAATGTGGATGAATTAAACTAACGCCATGTTTGTTAATGGCGATTAGAAGCATTTCGGGATAGTTTTGGTCGGTGGTTTGCTTGACTTCAAAAAACGCCGAACCGAATGTCGGCCATCTGTAGACGATCTTTAAGAATGTGATTTTGGCATCTTCCGGTGACATTCCTGCATCTTGATTGTACGATGCAACAATCAATCGCTTCCAATCGTTGGCACTTTGTATTTTTATGAGGTCGGATGGTATCAGTTCACGTAACATTTGTCTGTCGAAAGGAAAGAATAACAACAAAATGGGCGTCATGTCAAATGAACAGCGAGTTTAATATGTAATAGAGAGAGGTTACTTACAAATATCCCATGCATTTTTACATAGACACTAAGTGCTGGTTTATGATTGACATAACATATATATTAACATAACTCATAACATATGACATAAAAAGTTTTATCCGCGACGACCACGTAAAACAGCGATTATTATGTGGGTGTGTGTGTGTGTGCAGGCACATATGACTCACATTATCACCACTCGCGAATAATAAGCTTGACACGAGTCAATTATAGGTCATAATTCCTCTAGAGGTTTTTTCTTACGTCAAGCAGAACG